>NQII01001637.1:221830-234065 GCA_002778355.1 Clitarchus hookeri
GGTTTGGCCATCTGAGGCAGGGGCTCTTCTGGCACACCTGCCTCGTCGGCGTGGCTGGTCTCTCCACCTCCCGGCTAAAAGGCTGTGCATAGGTGGTCTCGCTGCCATCCACGTTAAGAATTGGTGGTGTGCCACATCCTCCTGGGTGGATGTGGTGAGGCTGTACGTCAAAGGTAGGGGCTCTTGGAGAACCCCTGCTTCGTCGGCGTGGCTGGCCTCATCCTTCTCCTGGATGGGGTTGAGTGGTTGTCATCGTCGTTGGGTCTCCCTGTCTAAGGGGCTCCTCCACGTTGTGGCCATGCAGCCAAACCGGGTGGCCACCCGCCTTCCGAACTCTATTGGGGTGGAGGGCAGCGTCGTGACGCTACTCTCCGACTTACTTGTGGTTCCTCCTTCGTGGGAGTCGGTTGAACACTTCCTTCTCTTGTGATCCGGTCGGATCCTGGGTCCGGGAAGGTTGGCTGTGTAAGTTTGGCGGGTGAAGGTGGCTGGGGTCATACTCCATCTCCCTTTCTTCTTCTTTCTCGTCGTTCGTGATTTGCACTTCTTCGGTGTCCTGGGTACCGGCTGCACAAGGCGAGCCGGTCCTCTGGTGGCCTTATGGATTCGTCCTTGGTTGTCGTCCACCCAGTACACATTCTCTTGTCTTCCCACAATCTTGTAGGTGTCTTCTCACTTGGTGGTGAGTCTGGCACTGAATTTTCCACTAGTCTTGCTGAGTGGTTGGCTGCGGAGCAGCACTGCTTCGTCCATCTGGAAACTTCTCACCCCTGTCTTAGGTTGTGGATACTTGTGGGTTATGTAATGATATTGGCCGGCATGCGCCCTCGTGGTCCGGGCCATGGCTGCCAACCTGACATCCTTCAGCTGCAACATCTCTGTGAGAGCTTGTTCCCACTGCCAGTAACCTGAGCGGTGGAGATTTCGTCCCAGAAGGAGCTGGCTGGGGCTGGTATTTACTGCCTTATTGTTTCTTCTCCTGAAAGTGAAGAGAATGTTGGGCAGAAGCTTATCCCAGTGACGGTGATCTTAGCCCACACTGAGGTGGAGGCTCTTCTTCAGCTACTGGTTTCTCCACTCAGTGGAGTTAGCTTGCGGGTGGGGAGGTAGTCCATGTCTCTACTGGGCGATCGAAGCCTTAGAACCGTGAAGGACGATTTTCTTATAAACATAATATTTGTATAAGTATTTTCTTATAAATATAAATGTGATCAAAATTAATGCAGGATTAGAAGTACGTTCTTTTAAAATTAATTCTTGTCAACGTTCAACGAACGAATCGAAAGTCCTATTTAGTTTTAAGTCCTGCACTAACATTATAAGACAAGCAATAGTCACATAACATCCATGTTCATTCACCCTACTTGTCTCACATGGAACCGTTCTGGTGCAGTGGGGAAAAACTATTATAAATATTCCCCCCTGCCCCCCTTTAATATATATGTATGCATAATATATAAGTTCACTATGTTGGACGTTATTCTACAGGAAACTCTCTACCATTCGCTACAATATTCATAAGGATTGTTGCAGGTCTCATTAAAACTCCTTCTATGCTTTGTGTTAGATGTGACAATTGCCGCCCAGAATAATTATTATATCATAAAATCAAATAATTGTATGAATTCCGCAAACTGAAATTATTATGACATTCATCGCTTAAATTACTAATTGTTATACACAATGTCCTTATTTTTTCATGTAACACCTCTATACACTGCTTGCTTAGCTCTTAATTTTAAAATACGTTAGAACTTATTTTGTTTTCCTTTTCTGCCTACTGAGTATTTTCTACCACCTGTATAATTAACATTGCCTCGGACCTAATGATCTGCATCGATCAAGTTATGCTATGAAATTGTTATAAAACCAGACAGTGTACCATTACGCCAGTTAACTGCTGTAATTTTTACTAAACAAAGTAATGTTTAGTGTCACTGGTCTGCATCGCATTCCCTTGCCACGCCTGTTCGTGAGAGCGAAGAAATGTTTGAAGGTCAGAGCTGTAATGTAATAACAGCGCGGCGATCTTCAAAGGTCCTCTGCCACATGTGCCACTGTGTTCTGCCGCGATAAGCCTACTTCAACTCGTGCGCTTCTGAGCTCCAGCGGATTAAATTTCTACAGTTATCTGAAAGAATGTTCTGGACCATTGTTATTGCCTCTCTCAGCGAGACAAGGGGTGTGGGGAACATTCCAGATCAGGTCACCGAGAAAGTTTTTTTGAGAGTTAAGAGTTTGGGCGATTGTGTTACCTGAAGCGATAGACGATGAGCCAGTAGACAAACGAGTGATGACGGAAATGACCACAGGGAATAAAATATACGAACTGTGAGCATCGGTGCAGTGAAGAGTGCGACTAGCAGGCGGGACTATTTAACTGGATCCGTGAATGTAAAACATTTCAAATAATGATACAGACAGACTGAATATGTTTAACAATATACATATACAGATATCTAAAAGAACTTTAATTAGATTTGAGAAATATGAAATACTGTGCTTATTGAGAATAATAGTAATAGCAGAGGTATATGGTTTAATGTTGTAAAAACATAATAGCTGTGTCAATATATTAAAATTCAAATCACATCTTTTATTTTTATTAAGACATCCATCCCCCATGAAATTTGATATGCTCCTGCAGCGTCTTGCAACAATGATTTGTATTTCAGTACACATTAATTTAAATATTTTATTTTTACTATGACTTTAAGATTTCAGACTTATTTTCATAATTTGCTTTCAATATGACTGAATACTACGGTCTGGGTGTATATAATCGTATGTGCAACAGGAGAGGGAATTTTTTGTCAAATGTTGATTTCGCAAGTCTAGTTCATCGTCAACCAGCTGTAAGAAAGTTTCCATCTTTTTCCCGTCATCCATATCTCTGGGAAAAACGCAGTGTTTACTTTACTAAGTAGGAGCGATCGAGTTCAAGATGCGGTGGTATTCATGTCGTGATAACGACTCCTTTCGGCATGTGAAAGTACAGAGAACGTGCGCACCGCGTAACAGAAGATGATGAATGTCAATATTACATACATAAGTCAAAAATGTTTCCCATTATAGATCGATATATAATCACGAATGTAACAGAGATAAGATATGTACTTTATTGTATACAACCTATTCAACAACTTATTTACTTACATTTTGTGAAAAAACTTTTGGTAGCATTGTAATCGCTGCACTGTTTCCCAGGAAACTCTTCCTAAACAAGGTCAATGCAATGGTGTAGTCATACGTCTTCCTTGGAAAGTAAATGCCAAATACGGCTTTAAGCATTGTCTGTCTTCTGCATAACCGTAATTAATTTAATAATACAATTATCTTATAAAATACTTGAAAATAAGGATGTAAAACAGTCGCATCCCTTCTTAAAACAATGTTTTTACCCAAATAGTTATAATCCCGTACGAAATGAACTGTTTCGCCTCCTACATTATTGTTACGTGCTCGCTGCTTCGCATCCCACGCGAGCGAGTGGAAGTGTAGGACATTAATCATATGATAGCGGCGGCAGCAAGTCAGAGGATTATTTGAATGAACAAGCGAGCGATAGGCCGTAGGCCGCGTATCTGTTATACAAAGCGAGTCGTCAGGAGAATTATTGTTGCGTCGCGCTCTGCTGACCCTGGTTGTATAAATTTCTGAATTTATCTAAAGAATGCTCTGGATTACTGACCTCGTTCTCCCAGCGTGACTCGGAGTGCGTTGAACCTTCCAAATGGCCAGCGCTTACTATATAAATGTGTGACAGGCCTCCGAGCCCAGTAGTTGATGAAGGAATGGATGGCTGAGTTCCGAGCAATAGAAGACGAGAGGCGGGAGAAGTGACCAGCGGAAGGGAAATCTGTGACTGCGAGTATCAAGCAGTGAAGGGTGCGGCTGGCAGGCTGGACTATTGGACTAAATGCGTCAGTGAAAGACGTTACAAATGACGGCAACAGATAGATAGAACATGTGTTAAAGATGAGTTTGAGTTAATTGACAATAACAAAACAGAGACATAAAGAAGGGCGTTAATTAGAGTTAAAATAGACATTAAATATTGCGCTCACTAAGAAACCAAAAGAGTAAGAGTGGAGATACATAGTTGAATGCTGTAAATAATAATAGCTGAGGGAATAAATTATGAAGCATTATTTTTATTAAGACCTCTAACCCTCACGAACTCTGATACGCCTCTCAGGCGTCCATGTAACAATATGTTTTGAACAGACAAGACATCGCTACTAGTGAAGCTAAACAATTGAAATAGTAAGTGCGTGTTTATTTAATTATCTTCCAAGTAGGTGACACATTTTATAAAGTTATAACAGTTTGTCACATAAGCACAGTAACACGAGCAACTTTCTCACTCTTCATATTACGGAAGTAGTCGATGAAAATTTACTGGCACAAAAGCATTTAATCTGCTCGCTTCTTGCGGATTTGTAAACAACTATAACTTTTATTGGATTTTATTTTTTATTATGTTGTTTTGAATTCTTTTGATGGAAGGGTAGACTACTTGACAAAGCTCACAGAGAAATTAGAAAGTAAAAATGCACAATAATTCACTTAGAGTCCAATAGAGCGCGCAGGTTCATCGGACAGATGATTCCAGTGAATGAAGCTTCAATGTATAGAGACACATGTGTATAGTTCGGAATTCATTTAGAAAAGGAACACAAGGTAGTCTTCATGTGGTTTTAATTATCTCTTCGTTATAGGCTGTTCACGGTAAAGTGAACACTTTTGAGGCCCTAATTAATTGTTCCTTTCAGTTATTTCTTATCCTTAAACAGCCTTTTAAAATAAATATTGCCATGTAAGCAGTAAACATAGTGTGTACATTCCACCGCACTCGAAATTTAATGTCAAAAGCTAAAATAAAATATATTAATTTACTATTATACCAAATGGGAGAACTTTCAAAAGTGCTGACTTTACCGTGAATAGTCAATAAGAAACACACATATTTCTCTTTGCTTTCTCTGTTGGTCACTGAACATGATGTATTCCAACTTGTTCTTTCCTATCTTACTCCACTTTTTACACACACGCGCGCACATACACACCCAAGGTTTTGATGTTATACACTGAAGAGCCAAAAAAAAAAACTGGTATAGGCGTGCGTATGCAAATAACAGAGGTATGGAACCAATCAGAGTAACGCAATGCGGTCGGCAGCTAGATCGGTTACTGCTGTTACAATGGCAGGTTATCAAGATTTAAGTGAGTTTGAACGTGGTGTTATATTCGGCGCACGAGAGATGGGACATAGCATCTCCGAGGTAACGATAAAATTCGGATTTTCGCGTACGACCATTTCACGAGTGTACCGTGAATATCGGGAATCCGGTAAAATATCACATCTTCGACATCGCTGCGGCCGGAAAAATATCGTGAAAGATCGGGACAAACGACGGCTGACGAGAATCATTAAACGTGACAGACGTGCAACCCTTTCTCAAATTGGTGCAGATTGGATTTGTGAACTGCCCTGCAGGATTCATGGTGTGAACTGCCTCCTGCATACCTTCAGACATTAGTCGAGTCCATGCCACGTCGTCTTGCGGCACTTCTGCGTGCTGCTTGGGGAAGGGGGGCTACATGATATGAGGCAGGTGTACCAGTTTTTTTGGCTCTTCAGTGTATATTTGCGACGGAGTGCACCGATTTCAAAGTACTGGCTGAGTATAAAAGAATACCACAACTTTGAAGGTATATCATATCAAAATCAAACAACCTACAACCTTGATTGACCAATCAAATGAACCGCGGAACAGTGACGTTTGTTTACCATACATTCATAAATGTTCAATGTGACCACTACGAGCTGCCCGAATGACATCCACGCGATAATCAAACTCGTTCCACACTCTTGTCAGCATGTCCGGTGATACGGTTTGGATGGCGTTCGTAACTCCCGGTTTGAGGTGGTGAGGAGGAAGCGAGCTCGCATTCGACACGTCAATGTGAAGGGGGCGGTCTGATGTTTCCTTTATGGTGCGCCACCCCATTGGCATCTAGCTGTTCGCTGATACCTGAACGAGACGTTGCCGCAACGCTGGATTGGTCGAGGAGCAGCTGGTGACCAGGCTATTCATCACTGGCTCCCAAGAAGCCCGGATCTCACCCCGTGCGATTGTTTTCTATGAGGGTACAGAAAGGACCAAGTGTATCGTCCATTATTGCCGGCTAACATTGACAACCTCAAAACGAGAATTACGGACGCCATCCAAACCGTAACACCGGACATGCTGACAAGAGTGTGGAACGAGTTTGATTATCGCGTATATGTCGTTCGGGCCGCTCGTGGTGGTCACATTGAACATTTATGAAGATATGGTAAACAAACGTCACAGTTCCACGGTTCATTTGATTGGTCAATCAAGGTTGTAGGTTGTTTGGTTTTGATATTATAGACCTTCAAGGTTGAAGTATTCTTTTATACTCCTTCTTTTATAATGAAGATTTTAATAAGACCAAAATAAAAAAGGTTAAGGAAAACAAAAAGTATTAAAAGCATCCAAGTACCAAACACGATGTTCTATATTTTTAGGGTATTTTATTAATGTTGTTTTATTACATAAAATAGTATTCTGATAATTGTTTAAAACAATCATGGATAATTAATTTAAAATAATTAATTACGAAAGTTGTGGTACTTTCTATTCTATATGTTTTGCCACCACAAATTTCGAAATTTGGCACAATTAGCGGGTTTGGCTACAGTTAAAATTAGTTATTGGTATAATTAGAAGAAACTCAAGACATTTCATGGAAATTCTTTAATTCGTTCGACCATAATTTTATTTACGTTATACAATAAAATTTTAATTCAAAACCGCTAGAAGTAAAACCCTTATCGCAGGCAAACAAAATGAAAGAATGGCACTCAAGACGTCAAGAAACACCTCAGTCTCAAACATTGTGATAGTGCAACTTTTTGAAACTGTTTGTCACAAAAGTTAATGTTAAAGTGCACATACTTCTAGGTTTAAAAGTAGGTTAAAGTTGTTTTTAAACAGTTTTGACACTGTCATCAAATTTTTATTGGTTTTATTACAAAACGGTGAAATATCTTAAAAACACAGAAAAATCATAGGCTCTTTATCAGCCTTAACGGCCTTGCCAACCAAGCCGGCAGCTGCGAACATAAATTGGGGAATCAATTTTAAACGAAATTTCTTCTAACTGCACCAATTTTAAACATAACTATTTCAAACAAAAACCTATACTATTTGAAATTTCTTAAGGAATGGTGCTATGTTAAGGCTGCTTGCCGATTGTTTTTTTAAATACATTTTCTTCTACAATGTGATATTGAAATTTTTCATATAAAAAAAACAGTGAATAAATATATTTTTTTAAATTATTTTATATAGCGATTTTTTCTGAGAAAGTTACATCAAAATGTTTTTTATTTGGAATAGTTATATTTAAAGTTGACGCAATGAGAAGGAATTTCGTTTATCATTGATTTCCCGTTTGAAGTTCGCGGCAGGTGTCTTGGTAGGGAGGCTCGTTAAGGGGGCTCCCTAAAAGCATGCCCGCTCCTAAGTAGGAGCCGTGTGGCTTCTCGAGTGAGCGGGGACGACGGGAGAAGTGCGCACTGCCTCGAGCAGGCGCTACCTAGCAGCAGGGAGGAGCAGCGGTCGCGCATCGCAGCCGGGGTGTGACGTCAGAGCCTGCGAGACTGCCCGAGCAGCAGCAGCGCCCCGCAACAAGCCAGCAAGCTGACACCCCGCGCGGTTCCCAGGCGAGACCCTCCGCTGTGGCCGGCAACTGCAACAAAGCCGCCGCAACTCACCACTCAGATGTGTAGTCGGGGGAAAATCTGTGCTCTACATACACAAACACAAACGTCTATAGAGTGCTGCGGGGCAAATACTCTACAAAATCATAACTTGTTATTTGTCTTTATTAAATGATCTTTATTTCTAACTAGTGTCTTAAAAATAGTCTTATATTTAAGGATATTGACTTATTTCTTTTTACATAATTCAGATCAAAAAGTCGTTTTATAGAGCGTCTTACCTACCTTTATTTTATTCATTTGTGTAATAAAACTTTACATATCTTAAATTTAAATTGTAGTTGACTGTAATTTTGGTATATTAATTGATGGAAAAATAGGAAAATGGATGTCTGTTGCCCGGAATATAACTGTGGGAAACAACACTGGTGGTTGATAATTTTGTGTATATCTAAGCTTGGTAAAATTTTAATAAATAGTATACATTTTCCAAAATCTAAATTAGTTAAAATATTTTAGTTAAAATTATGTTTTAAACCCATTTTATGAATTAAAATAAAATATGTGTCACTTTTTAATTATGCAGGCACAAAGAAATATTTGATTCAGGCAAATGTGAAAAAAATTTAGAAATGATATTTGATTGCACCGAATTATTTTTGTATCTTTATAGACCTATATTATAATACTGATCTTAGATAAACATTCATAACAAATTTTTGTGAAACATGTCTCACCAAAAATTATAACATATATATAAGATGTTTGAATAACTATTTTGGTTTTATCACTACAAATATGGCAAATAAACTAGAAGCAGTAAACAGAATTAAAATTTACGAGTTTATATTTGTTTGACGGTTCATGTTTACGTTATTTCCCATTATGTTCACATTATGTTTGTTTTATTCATGTTATACTTATTTTTTGTCCGCATTTCTGTCACCCCACATTACATTTCAATTGTATCGTTGTTACATTTATGTTACGTACCTACATCTTTATGTAATATCTAAATTTACATTGTGTACTTAACTTTAATATAAGAATTAAATACATAAGAAATTAATTGTTAAAAACTATAAAACATTTGTATTATAAAATTTTTACTTATTAATAATTATGTTAAATATCAAATCCAAGCAATTAAAACAATGCTTATTTTCTACATGATTTACATCTGGGCAATCAATTTCACCTTCATTAACTTATCGCCACCTTTAATTACTTTATTATTTGTATCTTTACATATGCAAGTTGGTACAACAAGGTTAAAAGTTAAATAATAGTAAATAATTATGTTGGCCAAATAGCAGTATAACCTCACTCAGAAGTTCTTTTTAACTTACTCGTTCTAAGAACACCTCATACTTTATATTAAGGTAACTTAGCAGATTTATTGAAATTTAAATTATAAATAGAGTAATTTTGTCATTTTTATGAACTCCAGTTGTTTTCATAATTATTATTCAATGTTTTATTGCTATTTTTATTAACTAACTATTGTAAAATATTAATTCATTTTTAATTACCTTGAACTTCAAATTGTTTCCACATTTGATTTTTTATATTCAATTAATTATTTGTAATTCCCTCGATAGAGTTACTTTTATTTCTGGTTCCCTCTCTAACGATATCTAGGTCAAGGATACGTCAATGGCTACCTATTATCTAATCTTTTAGGGACTCCATAAAAATTATTTGCCTCTTTATAGAAGAAAGTAGGTTCATTAATTATATCGGTAACTCCTTGTTGCATTATATATTATAAACAGTTGTCGCGTGCCGGTTTAGGGATTATAGCACGACATTGGCTCACATCCATCACCCCCTCACACCACCCCCGCCTAGCGCACTTCGCTGGCGCCTACGAGACGGCACGTGGAACCACAGGCAGGTGGAAAATTTCGGGACACGTGGAGCTGAAGCGTAGGCCTTCAACTCTCACCCCCCTTCATCTTCGTACGCCCCTACCCGCCGGGAGATCTGTTGAGAGTGCAGGGCTTTCTTGAGTCATCAGCAAATAATCCGGTGTAGTTCGCCTGAACGCAGTAAATACGCACCACGGAAGTATCGCTGACGACAGTAGGTATTATCCCCCCCCCCAAACCTTCAGAAACGATGACGCGTGTGTTGGAAGGCTTGGTTAGGCGTCTTCCACTTCACCCCTCTCACCCCCTTCCCTCCCCTACAAGGCGCCACGTGCCGCCGATTCAGGGCAGCGGCTGGCGTGTATAAAAACCCCTTTCCAAGAATAGGAGGGGGTCAGTCAGTAATATCGGGTACGTCAGGCAGTCATATCGGGGCAGTTGTTAGTTCATCTTCACCACCGAGAGACGTCATTTTGAGCAGAGAGTAAGTTAGTACAACAGTTACTAAGGCCGGGATATCGGGACCCGGCCACGTCCGTCAGCCGCATCATCAAGGGGTCAGTCATATAAAAACAGTTGATCATCACCGGGCCGCGGGGAGAGTTGCGTGAGTACGAGTCCGAACAGCAGTCCAGGGAGAAGCAGCACAGGGGGCCTGCATCCAAGGCCTACCACTTCGCTGGAACTCATCCCCAGATGACAGCCTACCCACACTCACCGATGAGTTAAGTATAAAATTCGTCGCCTAAAGAAGCCCCACTCAACCACGAATTCGCCCCGTGAATACGAGTAGCCAAAGTACTACAGTACCACACCTCTCAAGTTTTGATGTTGTGTATTTGTGAATATAGACACGAGACAATATATTCGTACTTCAAAATACCACAGTCATAGTCTACCTCATTACAATACCCACAACCTCCACGCACTTTATAGTCGGTGCCTGGGGGACATTAACTCTGACCATATAAGCTACCATGTCTTCAACAGTGTACCAAAGCGAGATGAGTTACATTACTAAATTTCATTACTTCATACAACCTTGTGTCAAATTTTTGGGAAATGCATTTTAGTCTACAGAAATAAAATATAATATAACACAGACTTTTTAACACTGTTGATGTTCTGACTTCCTAACAAATTCGTAAAAAAATTTGTACCATTCATGAAGAAAAACCCATATTTCATGACACTTTTTGTGTTTTTTTTTTCTACGATAATATTCCAGGAGACTCACAGCATAAGGCATGAATACACTGACGTATATGCTCACGGTAAACTGGGCACTTTTGAAAGCCCTGCTCAAGATGTTCTTGCGTGCATATTCTTCCGCCGTATGTGAATTTAACGTTGCCGTGGGCCTCGTCTCTTTATTCATGCGTCGGTCAAGTGGAACTGTGAAATTATTAGAAAAGTAAGTATTTTGCCATTTTTTTTTAATTATACATTTCATAAGCATTTTAAAAAAACAGAAAGCTAAAGATAGTATTTCAGTGCTCATGAATGTTTACCTAGTACTTCAACGTTAAGATATGGAACTACTTTCCCTCAGTCGTTGCCAACTATACTTGGAGCATGCTGGTCGGTCGCACGTTAAAACGTATGCAGGAGGTACACTGATTTCGAAAGTCCACTTCCCACAGTACCACCAGCGCGCTCTATTGATATCAGTTTCAAATACTAAGCCCCACCTCGTTCCGGGTCGTCTATTGTCCATGAACAACCTGTAAAGTCTTTTCGCGGTAAAGTGAGCACTTTTGAAATCAAACTCTGAAAAACATCACTGCCTATGTCTGCACATATCTTAAAGTGAACACTGGCTGGCATACGTCCAGTAAAGTTGGTAACGAAGGAGGGAAAGTAATTATGTGTCTTAACGTTAAATTAAAAATATTAGGTAAACTTTTGCGAGTACTAAAATTATTTATTTTGTTTTTTTTAATGATTATTCGTGTGAGAATTAGTAAATTTGTAAAATATTTACTTATCAGATAATTTTACAGTTTCACCTGACCGACTCATGAATAAAATGACCAGTCCCAAGGCAATGTTAAATTCACATATGGCGGAAGGATACGCAACGTGCGCGCAAGAAGATCTCGAGCAGGGCTTTCAAAAGTGCCCGGTTTACCGTGAACAGCCCGTAAACGGCAGTTTGAACCGTAGACTAGAGGTGAGGTAGATCGACCTCGCCGGCTGCGCACGACCAATCTCCGTGTTCCAACATTCGACTGTTATTCTGCCAACACGTTTGGCAAGAACGACGTCGATTGGATTTAAGGTTAGAACACTGTTTAGTAAACAAATGTTTTGAGATGTTTGTGCACTTGCTCGAACCAATTTGTTGTGCAGTTTGTTTATATTCAAATTTGTGAAAGTATTGAATCTTTGTAGTGCTTGCCATAGTGTTGACCATGTGACAGTTGTGCACCTTTGGGTTCGGTCAACGTCGGGTCAACGTCGGGTACTTGCGCAGGAGACGGATAAGCGGTCGACCTCGACTTTAGTCGATGGTTCGAGCACGCGGTCGTGGCAGCGGCGAGTCGATTGCGGCGGCGGTGCGAGACTCACTGTCGGCGGCGGCGACGACGGCGGTAGCGGCGGCAGAGGG
>NQII01001637.1:234073-252183 GCA_002778355.1 Clitarchus hookeri
GACGAGCGTCGTGGCGCCCGGCGCCGCCGTGCGCTCGCAGGTCGCGTTGCCGGCCGCGGAGACGCACACCTCGTAGCCGCTCACGCAGTCGGCGTTCGCCAGCGGCGGTCGCCAGCGCACCTCCGCCAGGCCCGAGCTGTTCCGGGTCGCAGTCACGTCCCTCGCCTCGCTGGGAGCTGCGGCAACAACCCACACACACACGCGCTGACTGCCTGCCGCTCTCCGGTCCGTTCACTGTCACTCCCGTCTTTCCTTAGGCCCTGCTCGAGTTCTACTTCTAGGATATTCCTCCGCCTCATGCAAACAAAACTTAACCAATGGGACAGCATGCAAAATTCGTGTGCCCACTGTATTATAACGTTATGCGTAGGAACTATTTATTACTAAGCATTACCAATACACCTATATATTCCTGTTTTTATTCATATTAATTATAAATCGAATATGATAATTTAATGATAAAATATAAATAAAACATTTAATTCCACAAAAGCATTACCTATCGTTAACAGAAGAATGAAACATCGCCAACTCCTTGGTCATGTACAGCTTGTGTATAATGCATGAATAACAATATAGTTTGTTTGTACGAAATCGGTTCAGTGGTTCTCATTTTGCTGTAACATAACCTCAACACCAGCGACAGCTTAACACACTAGTATTACTGTGTGTTGTCGCGTTTACCCATGTATAACAGATAACAGCTGCGCGAAATTTATCTAAGTCCCTGACTTTGAGATAACACTTGCCTTATCTTTTGTTTCCTTTCCGATACGATTGCTTTATTTTCGTTCATGCTATCTATGTAAGAGTGGTGTTACTCTCATTCATTGTTTAATTTACGCTCAGAACAGACGTACATACAGGAAAGGCGTGCAGTCTAATTATAAGTCTGTTCATGAGAACCACTGAACCGATTTCGATCAAACTAACTTTATTGTCATTCATGCATTATACACAAGCTCCACATAACCAAGAACATGCAAATTTACAATAGCACAAATTAGCTTCCTATAAATACATATTTCATCACCAAGCCTGAACTTCAAATTCTTACGAGAAAACAGAACAGGCGATGTATGAATACTAATAACAACAGTCTGATTTACAACTTATTCGTGTTCTGGCGCTGTCTTCCAACAAACTATATCACGTGGATCAATTTCAGCCAAACTGGTAAACGTCAAGTTGCCTGCATTATGACGTTTACGAAAAAAAAAACTCTAAAAGTCAAATTCATACTTTAGCTAAAATATCCTGTAGACCGAATCTGTACATACCAGTTAAAATAATATATTGGGAGTACAATAAAGAAAACACTTGGTATGACGACATAGACCTTGAAAAATTCGGAGGTCAGTGTTAAATTTGTGCTCAAGAAACTGTTGAAATAATTGGATTTGAAAAAGTTTTAAATGTGATAAATGTAGTCCCGATAATTACATGAAGGCCGATAAGTTTCCTTTTAATGATCATAGTCAATGAACTTGTTTAATTCATATACATGTTTATGAAGTTGTTTGTAGAAATTGTAGTATTGAGGGGTATAAACATTTTATAGTTAAATTTAATTTGCTTAGTACTTACACTGAAGAGCCAAAAAAACTGGTATAGGCGTGTGTATGCAAATAACAGAGGTATGGAACCAATCAGAGTAACGCGATGCGGTCGGCAGCGCCTATATAAGACAACAAGCGTCTGGTAAAGTTGCTAGATCGGTTACTGCTGCTACAATGGCAGGTTATCAAGATTTCAGTGAGTTTGAACGTGGTGTTATAGTCGGCGCACGAGATGGAACATAGCATCTCCGAGGTAGCGATAAAATTTGGATTTTCACGTACGACCATTTCTCGAGTGTACCGTGAATATCGGGAATCCGGTAAAACACCAAATCTTCGACATCGCTGTGGCCGGAAAAAGATCGTGAACGAACTGGACAAATGACGACTGACGAGAATCATTAAACGTGACAGACGTGCAACCCTTTCTCAAATTGGCGCAGATTTCAATGCCTCCTGCATACCTTCAGACATTATTCGAGTCCATGCTACGTCGTCTTGTGGCACTTCTGCGTGCTCGCGGGGGCCCTACACGGTTTTTGGCAGGTGTACCAGTTTTTTTGGCTCTTCAGCGTGTAATGAAAGCAGTGACAAATGTGTTAGGCTTTGGCCGGGCCCCCTACTCACGACACGTGTTATTTCATCCCTGAAATATGAGTTAGAACGAAACAGAAGCATGAGAATATGACTATGTACAAACATAAAGTGGCAACGGCATTCTGAAGAATGGTATGTCAATTCGGGGAGCTGCAGACCAATTTGGAATCCCAAGGACAACATTACGACACCACCTTGCTTCAGGAAGCCAAAACAAGGTAAAAGGTAGGAAACCATTCTTAAATGAAAGCCAAGAATTAGACATTTGTGCAAGAATACACAGACTTTCTGACTTATTGATGCCTGTCACACCTAAAGTCATCAAACGAATGATTTTTCCCTTCTGTGAGGTCAATAAAATAGATCACCCGTTTAACAAAACAGCTGGCCTTGCTGGAAGAAATTGGCTAACAATATTCCTGAAAAGGCATCCCGATATAGCAGAAAGGAAATCGCAGAATCTGAACCCAGCTAGAGCCCTAGTTGTATAGATTCATTGTAAACAGGCCATTTTGACAAGTTGTTTGCTGTATTGACTGAATCGGATATGCTTCATAAACCGCAGTCGATTTATTATATGGACAAAAAGGGGACTCGTCTCTGCCTTTACAAGCAACCAGTTATTCCGACTAAAAAAACAGCCAAACGAGTTCATAGTATTTCCCCAGTATATGGCGGAAATGTAACGATCATCGCCTGCGGAAATTCATCAGGAAATTTCATCCCACCTGTTATCCTCTTCAAGGGAGATAGAATGAAACCAGAATGGAGGGAGAACTTGCCTCCTGGAAGTGAAGTTTTCATGACACCTATTGAGGTCAACAGAAACACCAGCGAAGAAAAGTGGGACTCCGAGAAGGAAAGCCATCAACTATAGGGCCCAAAAAGTTGTAGCTTCTCTCTCCAGCACAAGAAGAAGTCTGCGATTTAAGCTAACAGTACGAAAAAGAAGAGGGTTAGCCAGGCACGAAGCAATTAAAAAGCCAGAGCGAATAAAGCATTACGTGATAAAGAGGCTTGCGACAGTGGGCTCCAAAAATTTCTATAGAAAAGTGAAAGCTGGTAATGCCATTTGTGTAAGACTGATATACAACTCGATATTAGGCTTTGTGATTAATGCCTTCGCTATGTACATGAGGCATGTGAGGGACTCGCTGAACAAGATAAGGTCCCACTATTTGTGTGCTCGTACTGCCAGGACTCAGACTGAACTAGTCATTTATTATTACAGATTTTGGACGTTTCCCATTTTACTTTTTAAGTAACTTACAAATTTTTTTAAATTAAAAAAATGTTTTAATTAATTTTTTGCTAATTTTTTAAAAAGTGTTTATTGTTCACATTTTATCTTGTAAACAAACTATATATTTTATAACACGATTTAGCATTTTTATCTAGAACATGCAGTTCTTGCGAAGTCAGTTTCAAAACATTTTTGTCTAGCGGGCCACCTTTGGATCAGTGGAGAGGCCACGTGGGCGAACGACCCGCCCCTAGAGACCGAGCTGGCGCCCTTATTATCTCATTTATCCTAAAATCAACCCTCTTGAACCTGCAACCGCAAATTCCCAGCCTCTGTTACCACTCCTGAGCCCACAACATCCCGTCAGTTGGAAAATCTGTGGCAAGGTTCAATGCAGCGCCCTTGAGTATTTCTGTACGTGTCTGATTTGTATAATTTTGAGACAAAGAGCTTTGAAATAGTCGCTTTTAGCTGTGTTGGAGTGCTCTGAAATGGCGTTTATAATGAGTGTGTCACGTTGAAAGCAATCAACAAGCCTAGTTTCAAGTGTGTGATCATTCTGTTGGTAATTTCAAGGTAGTATGAGTATTTATGGCACTGCAGCATGGTTCAAGTACCTGGTAGGCGGGCCTCTTAACGCTGTTTAAGTGCCTCATTTTTTTTTCTTCTGTTTTTTGAGATATTTCACGGGTTTTCGGTATAACATTAATAAAAATTTAATAAAGCTCCAGATTTGTTTTAAAAAATAATTTTCACCTACTATTTAAACAGAATTACAAGCATTTGAAAAATACTTTTTTGCCAAATAAATTTCCAAAAGTTATACGAGCGCAATGTTCGATTTTAGCTGGTGTGTTTCTTGAAGTCTCGGGAACACCACCAAGAAATTTCTTTGAATTCTGTCATTTTCTTCGCCTGCGATTATAGTTTACATTCAAACTATTTTGAATTAAAATTTTATTGAAAAACGTAAAATAAAATTATGGTCAAATCACTTTAAAAATTTTCATTAAATGGTTTTATCTTATTATAACGACATTCACAATTGACTGGAACTGTATCCAAATAACCATGCTAATTATGCACAATTCTGAAATTTGTATGGCGAAGCACAAAAATTAGAAATTCCCGTAAATTCCGCAATTAAATTCTGTAAATTAATTTTCATTGTTTTTTTTTTTTAATACGTGCATGAAACTACTATTTTGTGTAATACCACATAATTATAAAATTTCCTTAAAATATATAAAGTAATTTTGGGTATAGGCTGTTCACGGTAAAGTGAGCACTTTTGAAGCCCTTGTTAGCAGCCATTTTTTGTCCTTCCGCCATTATTTAATATAAATATTGCCATGTAGGTAGTAAACACAGTGTATATATTTCACCGGTCTCGAAAGTTAACGTCTAATGCTACAAAAATATATATTTATTGACTATTGTTCCGAATGAGAGGGCTTCCGAAAGTGATGAGTTAACCGCGAACAGCGTATACTCAGGTGCTGTCGAGGTGGGGCGGTGAGCGGGCGGACGCACTGGCAAAGTCGAGGCGGACGGAAGTGGCGCTGGAGAGCGAGTCGTCGGCGCCGGCCGTCCTCACGGAGGCCACGTACACCGCGCACGCCGGCCGCTGGAACAAGCGCGCCTCGGTCGCCTGGAGGAAGCACTCCAGGCTGGAGGGCTCGTCCTGCGGCCGCCAGCACACCTGGTAGCCGCGCACGCACGTCGCGGCCGTCGGCGGGGCCTCCCACGTCAGCAGCGCCGCAGAGCCGTTCGTCTGCACCTCCAGCTGGTCCACCGCGGCCGCGCCTGCAACCACCAGCCACCGTCTGATGAACGTCCAGGCCGTGACACAACTCATGACCATCTAGTCACCCGCAATCTTACGTTGGCTGTAACTGTAAAATCCATAATTGAAGTGCTTGCGGCAAGAAAGAGTTAACTCCATGTTTGGTACTATTAGGACATTCAAAAAAAACTTTTAAAAATGAAATTGTAAAGTTTTGAAAAAACTGCTTTCCCCCTTATAGACTATGCATCTACTCATAGCTAGTCACCATTATAATAATAAAAATACATTTTCTGTTAAGTAAGAAGGAGGTTTGAACTTTGGAGCTAAGGCCTTCTTGCCCCAAAAAAATATTTAAATATTTCAAATAATTTTATTTAGGTCTAAATAAATTAATGAAACTACTAATTGGGTTGCAAATGGCTTATTAGTAAAAATCAAAACATACTTGGAAAGATAACAAGGCTTATTTATCAAGTAGTTGGTTTCTTTTCCAACTAACCAAGATCTTCTCCCTCAGTTTCCTCCGGGAAGAGACGCTAAATGTTATGCAACTCACAATAAGCAGTTTATATTGCAATTTCGCATTGGAGCAAAAATAAGTCAGCTCCAGGACCTTTCTTGCCATAATGCCACGGATTCTATTAAAACTATACATTAGTTAAAACTGTAAGACCATTTACTCGCTGTCCGGATAGTTCCGGACAGTGCCAATTACGGTCAACAGATTAACATCATCTAAGTGACAATTCCGACCAGCGGCAATGCCAGGCAGGTCCCTCGACGAAGGAGTTATGCAGAGGGGAAGGGAAAGGGTACCTGTTATTTGGTACTTTCGATGCTTCTTTAAATCTTTTCATCAATATTGACGTCAGTAGAAGGAAATAGTATGTTTGGGGACAAGGGCTGTTGGCTGCGTCGCAGCAGCTCCCATCCGTCATCTTGGATCCACCATATTGTTTCTGGCTGCCACCTTGTTTCCTTCGGTACCATCTTGTTTCTGGTCGCCATCTTGTTTCCACTCGTCATTTTTATTTCGTTCACCATTTTGTTTTCACTCCATGCTCTATCATTCCATATTATACTTCGATTCAAATCCGCAAACATGAGTGAAACAGTCAGTAGCTGAGGAATTTCACCTCATTACACTGGTTTGCTGAGAACAAAATATGAGGACGTTTGTAGAAGAAGGAGAAATACGTCGCATACCAAAATGACACACCCGGTTCAGCAATATGTACTCAAATTTAACTACATTTCCAGTGATACAAAACACAAATTGAAAGTAAAATTCTCTGGACACCAAACGTATCAAAAGAGTCGGCTTTAGTCAAACTTCAGCCCCGTGAACAGAAACAGGCATAGATAATCTGTAATACGAGCAGCGTTTAGTGTAACGTAATTCTTATGTCTTAAACTCTTATTAATAAATAGTGCATTAAAAGAAAGACTGCTGCAGATTTACGCCATTGCAGACCTATACTGCCTCAGAAAACCCACAAAATGACACAAAATCTTACACTGAAATAAGCCAAGATTAGCTGTTTTTATAACAAATACTTCAAACATAAACATTATTCTACAAGTTATGCCAAATTATTGAAATGTAAATCTCTGGCTTTTCCGTGGTGACATAGGTTTGAAATGGCCAATATCCACAGTATTGTTTTTAAGTGTGTTACTTGCATATATTTAAAAATAAAAATCTTTCAAAGAATAAATAATAACGCACTGTTAAAAATGTATAACCACTTGAACATTGTTCGTACTGTTAAGTGGATCTTGGAATAAAAACAGTAATAACAGCAACATTTTTTGTGTTCCTGCAATTTTAACTCAGCAGCTGAGTGAAAGAATAAATAAAGCAGTGCTTTCGAAATCGTATAAGTGATTGTGAACCAAGAACAGAAGTTTTACGGTTAAGAAATTGTGGACTGAAGTCTACTCTTGTTTTAAAGAGCACGTGATATTACGGTAAGGTGAGAATTCATTTCTCTCTTGCGTACTGCAGGGGCCACAGATCTATAATTTAAAAATGTTTAGTTTGTGTAAGTGTCCGCCAAAATGTTGAATTATCGATTGCATTAACTTTTTTCTAATGTGATGCAAAACTTAATTAGAGTGAACTATCATAATCATATGTCTTGGTGGTAAAAAATTTTATGATATTAGAAATATTTCATTAAACTTGGGTTGGCACGTGTGTTCAGAATGTCCTTTATTTTTTTTAGTTAAATACTTTAATCGAGAATCCAAAGAAATTTTTGGATTCCTTGCATTTTTGCTTTGAGCAAGTACAATTATTTCAAAATGTCCTTTAAAAAACTTGATTTCTGATTTTTTTTAAACTCCTATAATTATACAATGAGTTTCTTGTTAGATAATGAAACGTATTGGCATTTATCACACATTACTTGTAGCTGAAAGAACGAAACGGTAGAAAACTAGTTTGTCAATAATTTTATGCTGGGTGGTTTGGAAAAATTCACCCAGCACAATGTTGGTAGACACGTACAATTAAAAAAAGTGTATTGTACATGTTATGAATCACGTGTAGACTATAATAGATTCAGCAAGCCTCCAGAATTTAAGTTTAAGACAGTACTTATGAACACACCTTACACGCCAATCATTCTTGTCATGTGTTTATACACATTATAACATTCCGTGTAAGTACTTCGGCAATAACTTATAAATAAAGGCCTTCGAAATTCGTAAAACTGCTTTGTGACAAGCTATCCAGTAACATTCCATGTTTTAAATTACTTGTCTTGTTGAATCACAGAGTATTTTGCCCCTGTCTGAAGCGCCCTTGCGGCAGTAACAGACGTTTCACAAAGGCGTTGCCGCACGACGTGTGGTGCTGACATAAAGTAAATAGATTTTTTCTTTAACAGCAACCGACAAACAAATAATGCTACCTCGAGAATTCAAAGAACATGAATTCACAGATCGTTTCCTATTAATGAGAATTTTTTTAAAACATACCTATGAATAAGGGCCCCATCACTTAGCACCAAACTTGACCATTAGGTCAAGTCTCATACATACAGAAGCAACAGTTATCTATGCATCGGCTTTTGCTTCTGCCAGAGAGCAATGTTGTTCTTTTGAAAAGAACGTACAAGATTCTCTGACTCGAGTGTTGTGAGTCTGCATTGGGTCTATGCCCTCCACACCACATGCTATTTTAATACGCCCTAGTCTTATAAGCGATTGAAAGGCATCGCTGTTCTATTTCTTAGTTACAAAAAAAAACCACGCGAAGTAATGTGTCACCTACCCCTTAATATGACACTCAATTACACGCATGCATTGATAAAAAGGTAGGCGCAACTTACTCTCGTATGAAGTATGCAAGCTAACGGTGTTGTCTGGCGACGTCACGTCGCCAGCCATGGCGACGCCGACGGAGATGGAGTAGTTGGAGCAGGGCAGGAGGTCAGTGACGTTGAACTGCGTGGTGTTGGCAGGCATGGACACCGAGTTCTTCCCGGACAGTTGGCAGCTCTGGGAGCTCGGGTCCTCGTAGCACCACGACACCATCGCCTCCTCAGCGCACCTGGCGTTGTCAACCGCGTTACTCCACGACACTGCTATCGAGGTCACTGTCCTGTCGCTCAAGGTCAGATCCTCCACTTCGACAGGACCTGCGAGGACAACACGCATCGTGTAGCCGAAACATCCCTTCACTTGTCACGTTGGAGGGTCAGTACCTTCACCTCATCCAGCAGGACACGGAGTTACATAATGTAGCTGAAACTTCCATTTATCGGTCGGATTCGAGTGTCAGCCCTTTACTACGACAAAATACGAAAGTCCACTGAAAGTCTTCAGAGGAAAGTTGCAGAGGTAAGGACAGTACATCAGTTCATCGGGTTGATCGTAGAGGCAATGATGAGATATATGATGTCGCCCTTAGCTCTCTCGTGTCTCTAGGTCTCGTAAATGCAAAATATGTTCTGGTAGATTGCACCCATAAGAAATATTTGGAAGTCTTTATTTATGTTATACCGCGCCAATAAAAATCTCAAACACACGGAAATCAGCAAGACCACAGCACCACAGACAGATGGTTAGGAGAAGTTATTTCCTTGTCACTGGAAAATAAATATGTTTATAATTAAAACGAAAAAATTGACGGACGAACAATTTATTATTACAAAAACATGACAGACAACAAAAGTAAACCAAAAGAAAAGACAATGCAATGACAAAAACAAAACACCACAGAAGTGAACAAAACAATGTAAAAACAGTAACAGTGGACACAGCTGAACAATAAAAACCCAAAACATAGACAAACATATGACAAAAACCACGATGAAACACAAGTCAGCAAATAGCATTTCCTAATTATCTGTCTGTAATGTTGTGTAAGGTTTCTTCGTGTTTTGCCTTGCTGAGTTATGTGTGTGTGCGATTTTCGTTTAGTCTCATAGTCGGCAATAGACACAGTCAAATCATAAACTCACAATAATGTGAACTCACCATTGCCATTAAGCTTCATAGATAACAAGAAGTTAATGATAACTAATGAGCCTACTTTTCTCTCCATGGGTGCAAATAAATTTTAGTGAAGTTCTTGAAAGCTTAGATGGTAGGTTATTCGTTGGCGTCTCATTGACAGCAATATCATTAAATATGAAACCAGAAACATGTGAAACAGTACAAAGACAATTGAAATACACGATTGACAATATAATGATATAGCCAAGTAGGTGCCCTCAGGATACGAGATCGGCTCAGACCTGTTCATGCTCTGTCATTCCGGTCCGCTGGCAGCAATGTCACCTTCAAAATTTCCCCTTTTTCCTTTAAAATTTCCCTTTCCCTTCAAAATTTTCTTTATTCCTTCAAAATTTTCCATTTTTCCCTCAAATAAATACCGATCCCTCCAGCTGCAAAAACGATCCCCTGAAAGGCAATTTTCGATTCATCGGACGGATTTGGGGGGGATCGTTTTCGAGGGCGGAGCAGCGGTGGCCATATTGGTTTCATAGGCATAGGATATGCCAAATCGAAACAAGGGGTCCAGGGTCCGGAGTCTGCTATCTTGTCCGCCATATTGTATACAGGTGACATTGACCTTCACCCTAGTGACCTTTGACCTTAAACACAAATACACCCAAAAAAATTTCAAAAACCCAAAAATATTCCAAAAACTCAAATGTTTATTTCAAAAATTATTAAAAATGTATTTAAAATTATAAAATTAAAATTTTTGATGTTTGGGTTTATAAGGGGTGAGTGACTGTAACCGACCAGCCATCATGTTGGACTAAGTGACCTTGACCATATAACCGTGACCTTGAATGAGATTTAAAAAACTCGTGACAAAATGGGAAACATTTAATAAATTCATAAAAGTCAGCGAGAACTGGTGACTATTAAAGCAATATATTACCGAGGTGACCTTAACCTTTGGCATTAACCCCAGTGACCTTTTGACACATTCTGTGTCCCTATATTTTATTCGTCAGAACACACGCTCTGGCGAAGCTCGCAGGCGGGCGACCGCAATAAGGATTAAGGGTTTGGCGGACGTGATGGGAGAATGGCACCAGGATGGCCCGGCGGAATAACCACGTGCGGAGGAAGGCGGATGCAGCTGCATCTCGCAGCTGCCGGGGACGCGGAGCCCACACCAGCGGCGGCGCCTGTCCCAGGCTAGCTACCGCCATAAACATTGAGAGCTTTTGGCGGGCGTGCTGGGATAATAACGACACGATATCCGGAGGCATAAGTGCACCGAACCAAAGAGGCCCCCAAGAGTTCCCGCGCGTGCAGAACGGAACAATAAACTTCCATACCAGAGTAGAGGGGCGATGCCGGACCCAAGTGCGGATAGCTAGTGCACCGAACACGTGTTTACGAGCAGGGGACCCACCAAGTAGTACGTGCAGGGCGAAGCACTAAAACTACTAGACCAGAACCGAGGGACAATGCCGCCCACGTGTTTTACGACTAAGGGGGACGTGGCGGCCGCCCCGAACATGTGCAGAGATGGTGCAAGTTGAATATGGCGATCGAGCCAACAAAACCACAAGGAGGAGGATCTAGCAGTCAGTCAGTCGGGGGACCTGAAGCGAGGCGTCCTGGTCGGAGCCGGACGAAGCCAGTGCGAGGATCGATCAGTCAGTCAGACGTCGTCGAGCGAGCAGTGCGGAGAGAGCCGGGAGTTCAAGAGGACGTCGAGACGCCAACGCCGATCGAGAGAGAGTGTCGCAGCCTAGACGTTCCAGTCTACCTACCGAGAGACGAAGCAGTCCTGAGATCGCCGGCTGAGAAAAGACCAGCGCCGCAAGTCAGATAAGTAGAGTTCTACACCAAGTGTGAAGAATCTTGCCCCCCACGACGCAAAATCGTCGCGTCAAGCCATACGTAGCCTACATAGGAAGAGGGGAGGGGAGAGTTGTCTCGTGAGTTCATGTACCAGTTAACCTGTTAAGCAACAATAAAACTCGATTATGTGAACTCGCAAAGGAAGTGTATTGATTTGGTAAATTAGCACTAGGGACAATATGTCGACATATTCCTACGCCCTAACACAGAGGGCCAGCATCAATCGCTAGCGCCTTATGCAGAGAGCAGATGCAATACCTACTTATAAACCATAGCATTGGGCAGGTATCACTTTGATATTGAAGATAATAATTCGTAAACCATCCCACCAAATTCCAAAAAACCCAAATATTTATAAAAAAAATGTATTTAAAAATGAATTTGAGAAAATTATAAAATAAAAATTTTAAGTGTTTGGGCTTAGAGGGGACGCGGGAATGGAACCAACGAACCACCAAGTTATAACGTCACCCAACCACCATGTTGGACCCAGGTAACCTTAAAGTTGACCCTAAAATATTTGTCTAGCCACCATTTTGAAAACAAAGTGCCTAATAAAGTTTAGTTACTTATATTTACCTGGCCTATCATAGTATATAATATGTGCAAAATTTGGTGAATATTGCTTCAGTTGTTTTCGAGATATTATGTAAAAGATTTATATTTACATGCGTCGCTATCTTTCAAAATAGCTGACAAAAGTGGTTGTCGTTTTTCTTATATGATGCTTTTAATACATACCGTGAGCGTACAAAATTTGGTTGATATTTGCCAAATGTTATGGTAGTTATACCAAATAAACCTTAAAATATTTGTACGGCCACCACTTTGAAAATATATGCCTAGTAAAATTCAATTACTTAAATTTACCTGGTCAATCATAGTATTACTTACGTACCAAATTGGAAGAAAATAGGTCGAGTAGTTTTCGAGATATAACGTAAAAGCTTTATCTTTTCAAGCGGCACTATCTTCAAAAATTGGCGGACCGACAGCCACATTCACATCTAAATTTAATACTTACAACTTACGCTGTCAGCATACAAAATTTGGTTAAACTCGGTTGAATGGTTTCCGAGGTATGACGTATGGAACTAAATATTAAAATGTCCGCCATTTTGAAAGTAAGTGCTTGGGGTGGTCGAAAATTTTAAAAGTCTATATGTGTGCCAAGTTTGGTGAAATTCTGTTAACGTGTTCGAAAATTGAAAACTGCGGATACAGGAAAGTGATCTGATAAGCCTTTCTTGCCTTCGGAAAGTAGTGTAAAAACAGGAAGTGTCCGGAAAGTAGATGAACTGTGGATGTCGGGAGTTTCACCGCAGACCTACCAGTCTCGGCTCGGACGACGCGCGCCTCGGACTTCTCTCCCGCGGATCCGACGGCGGCGAGCGATAGCCGGTAGAGACTGCGCGGTCGCAGGTCGTGGATGGTGACGTCGATGTCCTCGTAGGACACGCTGACGCAGGAGCTGGCGTCGGGCGCCGAGTCGGGGCCCCAGCACACCTCGTAGCCGCTCACGCAGTCTGCGTTCGTCGCCGGAGCGTCCCACTCCACCGCCACGGACCAGCAGCTCCTCCTGGCCACCGCCACGTTCTCCACCTTGCCTGGAACTGCAGCCGAGGAGTAGCAAGTGAGCGAGACAGGGGATACGTGATCCATTCACGGTTACTTCCAACTTTTCTGAAGCCCTGCTATCAGTATATTCATCCGCCTCGTGCAAACAAAGCTTAACCGAGTCTAGGACAGCGCATCGTATTCGTGCGCACCGGGTGTAATAATATTATACATACGAACTATTCCTAACTAGGCATTACCAACAAACCTATTTTCGGTTTTTAGTTCATATAAATTATAAATGAAATATTAAAATTAAAAAATCAAATGTTAGTAAAAGTTCAATTTAATATAAAATGAGGTGATTTTATGTTAACAGGATTATAAAACGCTTTTTATTAATGGCATATTTAGTAAACAACCAAGCACGTCATACTTGGGGTGAATTTTCAAAAGTTTGATTCAGAAAGTGTGAAGAAACCGCAAATGGACTATAGGCAGCGCTAGCGTTGTGGAGATGTGGCCAAGTTGAGAGCGTTTGGTCACAGCGAGGTCCTACCGCTCTGGCTACTAAGCCGCCTCCGGCTGTAGAGTTTAAATGGGGAATCAATGTTGAAGAAATTCCTCCTCAAAGCATCCATTTTAAAGATAACCATTTCAAACGACATGACATTTCTTCGGGAATACTGCCAAGTCAAGAAATATTGTCAGTTTTTATTTTTAATAAATTTATTTTCTAAAATTAAACATAAATATTTATATTTTACAAAACATTATGATTGCTATGTAAGATCGATAGCTATATGGGTATACTGGTACTTTCGGAGTTTTAAAAAATATAAACATTCTAGTGAAACTAAGAAGCCAATATGGTGAGGGAAAGTTCCCCTTAAGAGGAGTATGAACTGAAACATTCTCTGTGAATTCGTTGTTTGCGCGAATACGCGTGTCTCGGCTAATAAATGCTCTGGAAAGACGATTTTTCACCAGAAAGGGTAGAAAACAATTAACTATGTCCCTATATATATATATATATATATATATATATATATATATATATATTTAGTTTTATATCTTAATATTTAATTCTTACAGAAAGACAGCTAGGTATACGTATGAAGAAAAATATGAAATGTAAATACTGTCACTGAAAACTCACTCACAAAACTTTCCCATTATGTACNAGCATCCCATTTTTAAAGCTTCCCTATGCAGTTTCCTTAAGCGGCAAGAGGCTTAATGTGCGTCCTTTCATCGCGTGTAATAAAGTCCCGCTGTTAGAGATATAATCTGCACACTACAGCATCAGGACGGAAACACTGCACGCCCTGCGCGTAGGAGCGATGGGACGCTAGGGGTGCGTGTTAGTGTCGCCCTTATCGCACCCGCGCTTCTCGGTACCAAACGCGGGAAAATACTCCAGGTAGGCGGGAGCCTTAAGAGTTAGTTGTCCGGACATATTTCCTGTGCATTTGTTGTTTGCGGGTTTATCTCAGTACACTGCACAATAAACTGCGTAATGTTACACATGATACATGTGGCAGCAGCGTTTCCACTGAAGTCGCTGTAATTTTACACTTACACGTGTCAATGTTTTTTTTTTTACTCTATTCCGAGTACATTTATCCAACAAATTAGTCCTAATATCATTTGTACATTGTACAATTAATTTTTAATGGAATATTGTAAATTTACAATTACTATGTAGCAGGAAAAAGTGCGAAATTCGTGTATTTTTTCTCCGCTGCAAATAAATGTACACAAACATCGCAATTGTAATTTCACCACAGTGTATGGGTCTTTTTTAGCTCACAGAATACTTAAACACAGATTCATTGTATCTCCTAAATATGGATAACAATAATTGACTGCAAATACAGAATATATGCAAAGGCCAGCGTATCCCATCAGCGGGAGTTACGTTTTCCTTTTTAAACACACGAATAGAGTTCGAAGTAGTTCTACTCCCTACCACTAGATAGCATGTTTTAAACTAATACCTTTGAATTCCAAAGAAAATTAATGTATAATTACAAATACTGTACATGTTATAGCAAAATACGCATTTAAAATATAAAATTACCGGCAATTTGTGTATGAGTATGCGCTCACAGATGCTCCAGGATGTAATGCTCCAGAATGGAAGATGTACAACTACACTGACATTGAGTGTTTATACAACAGCCATGTTGCAGTAAAAAATACACAATTTAAGGTTTTAATACAGAGAGTAGGTGTGCTTTTATACATACTTTAAAATGTGTAAATTAACACAAACATTATCTTTATTAAGCCTATATATTCATGTATTCTCACGAAATACTTGTAGTACTTTCTGAATTCTTAAGAACATTTGTGTAAGATAACTCGTACTGCAGTTAGTTGTTGTTACAAATCACACATACTAAAATGTAAAGTTACAAAAAATTTGTATGTGTAAATTTACATTTATTTTTACAATGCAAATAAATGTCCTGGGGATACGACTTTTTGCCAAAAAAAAAATATTTTAAAAAAACAATTTTCTAAGACCGCACAGTTAAGTTTTTATAACATTACGTTTATTCTAAGAGAAAATAATAGTGAAAATTGTTTTAAAAAAACTAGCACATTTAGAGCTATGCTGCGCAGTATCCTTAAAAGGTAGGAGTTAAATAAAAATGCACAGCCGTAGTTTAATCTATGAGGTTGCATCGCGTGATATAAAATCCCACTGTTACTGGTATCATTTGCACAGGAGAGCGTAACAGCGGAAGCACTGAACGCAGGTTCAGTGCTTTGCGCGTAGGGGCGACGAAGCGCTGGTCGCGCGTGTTATTGTCGCCCGTATCGCCATGCCTCCAAAGCGAGAAAAAAAAATTAATATCGAAGCTAGGTACTCTTAAGGGAAATCAGTCCCCGCCATCTTGGATTTTCAATATTTTTCCGTATGCACCATTTAAGAATGTTTAACGAGATTTTTTTCGCACGACGTGGCCTAAATAATAGCTTCTAAAGCTTTATCAAACTATGGCAGCTCTACTGACTTTATTTACTTTTGTGTAGTGACTTCTGACGATTAACAAGTAATTTTTTTCGAGCGGGCGGTTACAGAAATGGTTCTGTCAACAGTAGTCTACCTATAAATGTTTTAGAACATGTGCAAAGCAATGCCCTATAACATGTTGACGCCCAAAAATAGAATACAAAATCTCTGATGCAAGTTATGGAGAAAATTCCGCAAATCCAAGATGGCGGGGACTGATCCTCCTTAAGGATGTTCAAGTGCCCAGACTGACTTTCTATAATTTTAGGGTGTTTTATCGTCCTGTTTCATTACATAAAATAGCAGTCTGATGAAAGTATAGAAAACCTGGAAAATTAATTTAAAGAAATTAAGTACAGTAGTTACGGAAATTATTTATTTATATATTTTGTCAAAAAAATTTCAAAATTTTGAATAAATAACGTATTTAGCTAAAGTTCCAATTTATTACTGATGTCATTAGAATAAGATAATCAAATTTTATGGAAATTCTTTAATTGGTTCGGCCGTAATATTATTTCAAGTTTTACAATAAAATTCAAATTCGAAATAGCCAGAAGCTAAACCGTAATCTCAGGCGAATAATATGACAGACTTCAAAGTAATTTCTTCGTGGTGTTCCGAAGACTTCAAGAAACACTTCATCCGAAATTAAACATTGTGCTCATATAAAATGTTTAATTTGTTTGGCACAATATTTAACGTTAAAATGTCCATAATTATCCCAAAAGAATATGTCCGAGATATTTTTTAACTGGTTTGGCATTTTTATCAAATTTGTATTCATATTGTATTACAAATTCGTAATAAATATTAAAAACACAGAAATTTGTTTTTGCATCTTAAACACCCGTAAGAGCGGCATCACATGCCAGTGAAATCAGTGATGCAGTATGTCAGGGCTCGGAGAATTACACAGGAATTATTGCACGTGGATCATTTCCGATAGAGCAATAAAGAAAGTAAAGTGTTAATAAAGGGTCTAAGTGTTCAACGCTGTCGGATAATCAATTTATAATTCTATTTAAAAAAAACCCACTCAAAATGCCGTTTTCTGTCTGTTTTGAAATGGGTTTTAAGATAAGCATTGTGCACAAAAATTAATTCTGTCACAATACGACCAACCTTCCGTTACTAACAAGAAACCTTTGTCCTCCATCGTCACAGCGGAAAATTACGAATAATAATAATTGAACGAGCGCACTGCACACTTACATTGGACGTGCACAGAAATGCTGTAAGCTGATGACTCGAAGAGACTTGCCGCTCGGTATCGTAAACTAGAGAGATACACTGATATTATTATTCCCTTTTTACTCTCTTTTATGGCGTGAGCGCGCGCGCACACAAACGCAGATGTCATGCGGCAGCTGAGTTCACCTGCTGTGATGCACGCTATTAAGGTGGCCCGCCTGGGTACGCCGCCGAACGGTGTGCAGACCTCCAGTAGAAAACGCTTTTATTAAAAAACCGCCCAACGTGTCTGAGCGAGGTCTGCTTAGGAATAGCACTTAAGAAACGTTACGCGTCTGTATACGTTTTTCAGTGCCTCTATTTCTCTCCCAAGCATGTTTTTGCGACAGTGAAAATGGCTCCAACGGGTGTTTTCACGGTCATCTTTAGGTATGAATATTCCTGCAAAAAACATTGAAAAGGACTAGGGACGTGCATCAAACATTTATTTTTGTTGTTACGTCATTAAATGGAAGGGTCTCCGCTGAAAGCATCATAGAGGTGCGTCATCGACGGCAAGACTGCACGCCAGTTCAGTGCTTTGCGCGTAGAGACGACGAGAGAGTTGATGCGCATGTCTCGGTCGCCCCTAGCGCTCAGACGTGCAGAGTTCCTTCAACCAGGCGGGCCACCTTAGAGGTGGCGAGTGATGGTTGCGCGGGGAGAGGAAGAGAGTGCAGACTCACCGCCGAGGTCGACGCTGGCGTTGGCGGCGGGCGACAGCGAGCCGTCGCTGGCGACGACGGTGACTGTGGCCACGTAGAC
>NQII01001637.1:259376-324141 GCA_002778355.1 Clitarchus hookeri
CAAAAACGATCCCGGAAAGGCACTTTTCGATCCGTCGGAAGGATTTGGGGGGGGGGGTCGTTTTCGAGGGCAGAGCAGTGGCGTCCATAATGGTTTTATAGGCACCGGGTATGCCAAATCGATACACAGGGTCTAGGGTCCGGAATCAGACCTGACCATCAGCCATCTTGGTTCTGTCAGCCATATTGACCGCCATGTTAGATGCCGATGACCTTGACCTTGACCTTTGCTCTCGAGCATGTCCCCATGACCTTGGATCACCTTAAACCCAAAAAATTCTAAAAAAATCCCAAAAAATTTCTAAAAATTTATTTTTTATTATTGAAAAAAATAATTTAAAATATATAAAAATTAAAAAAAAAATTAAACTAAAAAAATTCAACAATTTCCCAAAAAAAAACCTTTACACTTGATTAAAGATCCATTACCCAGGGCTCAAGCAAGTTTGAAGACCCTTGACTCAAGATCCTTAACTCAAGACTCAAAACACTAGACCCAAAACTCAAGGCTCAAGACTCTTGACTCAAGACACAAGACCCTTAAGCCAAGACTCAAGACCCTTGACCCACGACTCAAGACCAGTTACCCAAGACTCAAGACTAAAGATTCCATATCCAAGACTCAAGACCCTTGACCCAAGACCCTCAACCAAAAATTAAAAAATTTAAAAAATTTAAATTTTGAATGTTATGACATAACGGGGCCCGGAGCCGAAGCCAGCATCATGCTCTGTCATTCCGGTATTTTGGCTGCCATGTTATGATGTCACCCAACCACCATATTGAATTCAAGAGACCTTGAACTTGACCTTATACCTTGATCCCGTAACCTTGTATGACCTTGAACCCAAAAAAATCCCCCAATTCCCAAAAATTCTAAAAAAATCACAAAAAATCTAAGAATATATTAAAAATTTTATAAAAATGTATTCAAATCTTATTTAATGTTATTATTATAAATGTATTTTAAAAACATACATTACCAAAGGTTCCCCCAGCACAATGTCCAGCAGGCGACTGGCCCTCCTCCAATCAATCACATTGTCATAACCTTTCCTTCCCCTACAAATGTTTCTCATTAGGTAATTATTTAGCAGATATTCACCCCCCCCCCTCAACCATTATCATTCCGTTGAATGCACTCCAACAGCTATATTTGTTTTTTGTTTGTCTTTTGTTTATTTGTTATCACATAGGTAGCACTAGTGCATTAATTTTCGATTTCGTCTCCAGACGAGCTATCGATTTAGCCACCAAGCCACCAGGTGGCAGCCATATTTGTATACATTAATTTAATTATGGGTGGTGCTGTCAGCGCCTGTCATATTGTCTTCTATTACTATCGCCTAAGTGGTGCTAATTTCTCTATTTAACCACCAGGATATTTGGGTGCATAGCTTTCAGAGTAAACGGTACCTCATAGATACCAGAATATCATTTATTCTCTTAGAAGATTTATATTTACGAAAAGCATTATCCCGGACAGTCATTAAGGCTTTAATTTCCTGAGTCATCCACAGTGCTGGTGGACTAGAAACCCGCTTAGTTTGTTTCGGAACGTGCTTATCAGTAAGTTTGTATGATAAAGAGTTCACATAATTAAGTTTGTCATCAACTGTATATTTACTAAAAAGTGAAATCAATTATAATGATAAATAGTCATTTTTATACTGGTACGGTAAGAAGTTCGAGTAAAATATGTGAATAGTAAATAAGTTGGGTGTAAATAATGATTGTATTAATTGCAAAACCAAATTCTTGGGAGGGGCTCTTTTTCAAGTACCAGATACGCCAGATAATTTACAACACCCCTCCNTTTTCTAAGGTGTGCGCATCGACGTTTTTTTAAGGCACGAGTGTTCACAAATAAATTGGTTATGCAGAAAGCGTGTTTACAGGAGCTCGACGACTTAAACGTATCAACAAACGAGTACAGTACTTTGACTCTTTACGGAAGAAATTATCTCAATAAAAATGCAGATATTTTTAAAAAGTGTTTAAAAAGTCAAGCCTAAATAGCGATATTTTCTACGCGAGGGATCGTAAGCGAATTAGTTACATTTGGACCCCGTCTTAAATGAAACATCCATGTACTGGCCAGGAGTGAAAAATTGAATAATGTTCCCTGCACAGCCCGTAGAATATTTACAGACAGGTCGTTAAACTGCAATGCGTAAAAAAAACCAATTTTTGCAATTCATTTACACGCGATTTAAAATTGGGTTATTTTATTACAAACTTTGGCTATATCACACTATCAGTCAGGCATCATACATTTTATACAACTTTTGTAGCTTCAGTTTAATTAGGAGTACTTTTAAGTGAAGTCTAAATACCACGGAGTTAAAATACAATACCAGCAAAGTGTGAATCATTGGGGAATTTTATACACTAGTGCCTTGCATATTGTCTGCAGTATTTGCATAATATAGCCCTGTTTGTAACTTAACGTTGTAAAAATGGATTTGTACCTAGTGATGCATACTGCTTATTAAGGAACAAATCGAACTCACTTTCATGTGAGGTATTCAGCAGTATTTTCTTATTCGTCGACATCACGTCGCCAGCCATGGCGACGCCGACGGAGATGGAGTAGTTGGAGCAGGGCAGGAGGTCAGTGACGTTGAACTGCGTGGTGTTGGCAGGCATGGTCACCGACTTCTCCCCGGACAGTTGGCAGCTCTGGGAGCTCGGGTCCTCGTAGCACCACGACACCACCACCTCCTCAGCGCACCTGGCGTTGTCGACCGGGTTTCTCCACGACACTGCTATCGAAGTCCCCGTCCTGCTGCTTAGGGCCAGGTCCTCCACTTCAGCAGGACCTGCCAAGGATAACACGCGTCATGCGACCGAAACATCCCTTCACTCATCACATACGATAGTCTGCAGCTCAACCTCAGCCAGCCACACAATGTAACTAAAACATCTGTTTACTGGTGGTATTAGGGTGTCAGCTTCCTCACTTCTAGCAGGATACTGAATTATAGCTTACATACTGTATTGTATATTATTTGGGAAAAACTAAAGGAATGTAAAACTCTGAACAGAAACCATTTGTTTAGTTTTCCTTCACACCGTTATGTAAACTTTATCAGGTATAATAGCCATAAATTATGCTCTAAAGTTGAAAGAGTAAGCATTAGCTCGAACAAGAGAACTTTAGCTCCGTGTTAGTTAAACTGTCCCACTTCAGCTGTTGATATTCCAAAGATATCTTCGGCAAATTATTTACATTAACTCAACCTTCAGTTCTACTTAGAAGGTATTCCACACTTCCTGGGCACTGATACCTAGTATGTCCCATGATTCCACAGTTGGTACCTCCTTGTGAACTGAATTATCAGGAGCTAGACGTCAAAATAACTTATTATGACAGTTTGTAGCCTTCGGCTTCTACATGAACGCAGGTATGGAACACTATATAATGTCTCATTATTTGGACAAGAGTTTGTCACTAAAGAAATAGGTATTCTCACATTGTTTAAGTTTAATAATTCAATATTGGATATTTATATGGTTAAGAGTAATTACATAATTTGTGATCCAGCTTTCTGCGTGTACTAATACGCTAAAATAAATAATTAAATTTTATGCTGAGTAAGTTGTAAGTCTGTCTATAGCAACACAATCACAATTACATTCAGTTTGCCACTGGAAGTAAAGTTGCATCACCCACACTGGAAGGGTGAAGTTGTTCATACAGAATAGAAACGTCTTCTTTGCCGTTCTTTTTATCGAGCGAAGAAGCACAGGGGTAAACCACTGGAGTCGCATTCCGAAGGTCCTCGGCTCGATTCCCGGTCCGGTCATCCAGATTTAGGTTTTTCATGATTTTCTGAAATCGGTACACCAGAATGTTCTGATGGTTCCTCGTGACAGGCTATAGCAGATTCCATCCCCATCCCTGCTTTCCTGAGCAACTTGGTCCATGTCTGATATCCTCGTTGCCGACGAAATGCTAAGCCCTACCTACACACCTTTACTGCTAAATATCTTCTAATATTTCACTTTCATTTGTAAAATCATGTTAGCAGTCGTACAAATATACAGTTTTCTGTTTGGTGTTCATCTTTTCTTATTCCTGCGATTGACTTTCTAAAATATTGCCTCTGCAAATATCTTAGCGAAACTTTATAGACTTCTACAGAGGGTTGGTTTATGTTTGGCACTGGGACACGATATGAAGTGCCCTCAGTGCATTACAAGTAGGCTAACTGGAGGAATATGATATGGGCCACATTGTGGATATGTGTGTGAGGCCAGGTATACGTATCGTGTAAATTACCTGTGCATGGGGCATTACGATGCCGCAGAAGCCCAATGCTGGAACCAGTGGGTATGTGAGGACACCCAAGCACGCGAAGACTGTCGGCGACCAAGACCGACATGTGGTTACATACAGCTTGGTGCATAGTGTGGCGATTCTCTCATTTGGTTAGAAACTTTCGAAGATCTAAAGGAAGTATGGTATTAATAGAGGCCGGAGATGAAGTAGGCCAATACCAGTGAGAAGGTCGAGGACTTGAACTACAAATGCATGAGTCTCGGAAAAAAAACGACCCAAAGTCATATTGTCTGATGTACCGAGAAAGAAGGACAACGATGACCTGTTGCTAAGAATCTGACAACAGAATCTAGAGAATAAAGTGGTGAACGGTGAAGAATTTCTTAAGGGAACAGCTGTTACTTAAAACAGGACGAAACAAGGAAACTGCGGATATAGTTATTGGAGGGCCACGCATATTCGAAAATATTTTAATAGGAAAAGAAAACATTAGGGTATGCAACCTTCAAAGTCGGGAATTTCTGCTTTCTTCCAATGCGATGCTACAAGTGCCAACAATACGGGCATCAAAGTAAGCATTGTAAATGCACTGAAAGACATATCACACGTGGATTATAAGGTCATACATTTTCAGACAAGGACAAATTTAGAGGAAACAAGGCTAATCCTGCACGTGCTAACTGCCTGAAGGATTCAAAAAAGTACCCACATTATGAAAAGGCTTTCTCAATGGAACTAGAAAGTACCGGGTACGGAGATGAATAACATCCCTACAGAAAATCAGAATAGCAAAAATAAATCTGCAACAAAACTATTTTTGTATGTTTTCTAAAATAATGTGTTGTAAATATGAAATATTTTAGCTTTAGATTTACAACAAAATCTTTGGCAATTTTTTCTTAAAGCACTGATTGCAACATGTACAGAATTTCTATACTGTGTGTAGTTAGGTATAGGCTGTTCACGGTAAAGTGAGCACTTTTGAGGCCTTAGGTACTTTGTCCTTTCAGCCATTTAGTATCCTTTAACCACCTTCTTACATAAATATTGCCAGGTAAGTAATAAGCATAGTGCATATATTCCACCGCACTATAAAATGAACGTCTAAGGATTAAATAAAATATATAAGTTGACTACCATTCCAAATGAGAGCGCTTTCAAAAGTGCTCAGTTGACCATGAATAGCCTATGGATTGTCGTCCCCTCCAAGAGAGAGGGCTCGGCAAGGAGGCAGCGCCCACCTGTGTCCTGCGTGGTGGAGGTCCTGTCCACCTCGGTGGTGCCGTGGCGGTAGGCGACGGCGACGTCATACGTGGAGCAGGCCTCCAGCCGGGGCTCACTGCTCCACCACAGCTGTGACTTGGACACCAGCTCGCACGTCTCGTTCCCCGGACCCAGCCTCAGGCACACCTCGTAGTCGCTCACACAAGCCACGTTCCTCGTCGGCGCTCCCCACTCCACCTGGATAGCGTTCGATGTCGTCGCCGAGCTCTTCAGGCCGGACAGACCGCCCGGGTCTGCAACACACACCCACAACCGACCACGACTTAGGCGTTAGGGATAATGACTTTAGGGCTAGCTACTTCAGGGCTAGTGACTTTAGGGCTAGTGACTTTAGGGCTAGTGACTTTAGGGCTAGTGACGTTAGGGCTAGTTACTTTAGGGATAGTGACTTTAGGGATAGTGACTTTAGGGCTAGTGACTTTAGGGCTAGTGACTTTAGGGCTACTGCTGGGTGTGAGGGAATTTAATTTTAGGGCTAGTGACTTTAGGAATACTGATTTTAGGACTAGTGACTTTAGGAATACTGACTTTAGGGCTAGCGACTATAGGGCTACTGTCAGATGTGTGGGGAACGAAATTTAAGCGCTATTGACTTCAGGGCTGGTGACTTTAGGGCTACTGACGCGCGCCCAATTTAGCTACAGTATATGTAATGAGGACACGACCAAAAATGTAAGTATCCACAAAATGCAAATAAAGATTTCAATGTTATATGGAAAAGTCCAGAGTGGTCTCACGACGCTAATAAAGATGGTTGGTGAATTGCATACCATTGATCTTAAACATGAAGCGGCACGGTAGCCGAACACTCAGCATTGACATAATCCCTTGCAAAGAGTAAACCATAGACAATAGAGATGCTTTACACAAACGTTTAATATTCTGCCCACCTGAGGAATAAAATTAGCTGCTTAACATTTTGAGGGCGTGTTCAGAAAATTATGGTGTAACATTTAAAGCATTCTCCGCAAAAAGGGCACGTGAACCCATATGTCCTTATTATAGCTATAGTGTTAACTAAACATGCATACGAGGTGCGGTTATAGACTTTCGGTTTTGAAAAGAGGGGGTGGAAATAGTTTACCATTTGAAAGGGGTAGGTCCACACTTTCAATTCGTGGCATGAGAGGTATCAATTTCTCGTCATTATTTAGAAAATTACAGAAAAAATGTATTAATACATTTTTATTAGAAATGAGTGTTAAAGTAATTATTTTATTACCTATTTATTTAACCTGAAATGTTTGCATGGTTTGTATGATTGGTTTACTTGGTCTTATTCACAAGTTTCTTGATATGATAGCACAAGGCTGCTCTGCAAATATATATATATTATATTACATAGCCTTGTCTGTCAAACATTTCATGTTCAATAAAATATAAAATTTTGTCAAGTATTCATAAAACTATTTTTAAAAGTAAAATTGATATCTACATGTGGTATACGGAAACTATAATTGTCTTCTTCGCACATTTAGAATTACAATAATATACGGCTTGACCTCGGCAACTTATTATATGCAACACAAAACTGCCTTTTTCAGTGATCATTATACTGCGATGCTTTGAAACCCCTCCACCACATTTGCTGCAACGAGCGACATGAAGAAGTAACAGGACACTGAGAACACTGGCTACGTATTTTCCGAAGACCCGAATGAACTTGTTGAAGAAGCTCAGACATTTTATCAGCTCTCAAGACCTCGATGTTAAGTGCCGCCAAAAACGTTTCGCTCAATCAGACCTTTGTTCGCTTTGCAACAAGGTGGAGATGTCTCGCTCATTAACGTAATATCTTCAATCATTAGTGTTTTTTAGGTCAAGGATTATATCCCACAATGTGATGAACCACTTTTTTTCTAAAATTGTAATTACAAAATAATAACATATTTTTTATAAAATAATTGTTTTTTCTTTATTTTGTGTTGTATCCTTTCTTTCCCTCAATAACTGTTAAGTGGTGCTATGATCACTCGACTATTTAAGTAAAGATCCACGTATAGAATATTAATGAAGACTTTAAATATAAATGCACAGACAATGGACTGCATATAAAAGATTAATTCAGTCGGCATGTGCAAATTTGGAGACAGTTGGCGAATGAATGTAATTTCTATATCTATGGGTGGGAAAAAATTTCAAACCTAAGGGTTGATTGAAGGATCGATCGAAGGATCGGGGTTGGTCGAAGAATTAGTGAGGATAGAGGATAAGGATTGCTGAGGTTTGGTAAGGATTGTGGAGGATTGCTGAGGATTGCACTGGCGGATTGCTGATGATTGGTGAGAATTGGAAAGGATTACTGAGGATTGTGGAGGAGAATTGGTAATTTCTATACGTGTAATTTTTATACATGTAATTTCCATACATATGGGTGCGGACAGACGACAAACCGAAGGATTGATCGAAGGATCGGTCGAGGTATCGGGATTGGTCGAAGGATTGGCGACGATTGTAGAGGATTGCGGATGAGGATTTCTGAGGATTCCACAGTAGGATTGCTGATGATTGGTGAGGAAAATTGCTGAGCATTATGGAAGATTGCTGATGATTGCGAAGGATTGCTGAGGATTGGTGAGAATTGGAAAGGATTGCTCAGGGTTGCGGAGGAGAATAGGTTAGGATTGGTGAGGATTTCTGAGGATTGGTTAGCATTGGTGAGGATTGATGGTGAGGATTGATGATGAGGATTGCCGAGGACTATTGTAAAGGAGGATTACTGAGGAGGATTGCTGAGGAGGATTGCGCAGGAGGATTGCTGAGGAGGATTGTCGAGCAGGAATGCTTAGGATTGGTTGTTATTTATATCTGAGAAAAGAACGGACGATAAGTTTGTTTATCACCCTTGTTGGCATTGTATATTTATTTTCTCAAATGCCTAGCACTATTGGTTCGTAAACCATAGGCAACTATGCTTATAGAATGTCGGTATGTGCTGACCTATTACATGATTATTACCGGACTTGGGCTGGTAGGTGATATTCGTAAGATGGGCTTGGATTGGTCACATATACATACATTCACAAAAAATTGAGTAGCATATTAATGCCCACATAACAGTCGAGACAATGAATAATGTGCATATTCCGACATCGTATGATTGTTAGACTTCAAATGAGAAGACTGGAAATGTCGTAACGAAATGAGAGACTTTAGCATGGTTCCGCTTTACTCTATTTACCATTTCGGTACAAATATAAAACACATATTTTAGATTTGACATCCCTTATGCCTATAAAGCCAATAAGACTATCAGATGCTTGAAAAAGTAGTGGACATAACTGCCGAGTACTATCGGGTATGTTCGACAGATACGAGTCAGAAACTTTCGAGCACCCGCTGAGTCGATCTGAAGACTGCTGAGCTCGTCCGAAGACCCTCCAGCCGCACAGCCGCAGAAGCCGCACAGCCGCCCATTTAAATACATTGGACCGGAATTAAAATAATCATACTACTCCAAATGTTTCAATAAAATTTGTGGAGAGCGTAGTGGAGAAGTTTTAAGAGTTAATGAGGGTGAAGCGAAGTGAGTTAGGGGCAGTGCCGAAATCAAGGGTGAGGTAAACGGGAAATCCCTTAGAAAACCCGCCGACCAGCAACATCGTCGGGCACGATCCCAAGTGCAAAAATCTGGGTGCGACCCCGCCGGGAATCGAACCGTTTTTACTTTGGTGGGAGGTGAGTGCTCTAGCCACTGCACCACCGCGGCCCAAATAAAGTTCGTCTTTCATAAGAAAGTCAGCTTCTCCCACATCCTCTATAGTCTTTGCGTGGTTTTCAATAATAGAAGTTTCCTTTTTCTAGGGGTGAACAGAACATTTAGTTTACTCCATCTGTCAACCAATGTCAGAGATCGCCATGAACTATTTACAACTAAGGAGTCAACGTGGAGGAGAACAGTGAATCACCATACACTGGAGTGAAATGTGTAACTACCATAGACGAGGATTACGCTTGTATGACTCGTTCTACTTATTACCATTTATTTAGATTAGTTTCCAAATTCTAGTGCTCTAATAAGAGCACAACTTCTTAGAAAACAGCTCCATGTTGCATCGTTTCTATATCAACCTCTTTTTTTTTTGTTGCCCATCTCATCCGAGTTGTGGCTATTAAGTAATGAAACTGTGGAACCTTGTGGCGGTACATTTGACGGGAAGCGAAACGGATATACGAAAGGCGCGCTTGATGCTTCCAGATTAAACAACCCTCAAACAACATTTCTACATGGTTAGTTCTGCCTTTGAGATTTGGTGAACGAAAAAGCTGTTGTCATTTAGCCAGGAATACTGTTTGTGTTACATGGGGAAAGGGATTGGGCGTCCTGTCATAAAACATAGGATATAAGTACACTTATACTTAGAGAGGGTAAAATTACAGGCGTTTTAACACAACATGGCTGTTTTAATGAAAACTTAATGGAGAAGCATTTTATTCAGAAAAATATGTCAAAGGCATGTTAATTTTGACTACGGTGAACATCGCTTTTCAGTTATCCAGATAATGTACTTGGGTGACCAGAGATTAGTTATAGCCTGTATCTTTTGAGAATATAATTTAAAAGTGGTGAATATAGTTCAGATTAATTCTACTCAGGTTATGAACAAAACGAGTTTTCTTATGGGAGAGTTTAGCATAGGGGAAATTTCCGTCGCCAGGTGCGCAGTTTTCCAAAGAGGTAACTAACTTATAATTAAAATTTTAATCTACATGAATAATAAATACGAATGATTTTACTTAGTTATGTAGTTATTTTATATCTGACTTATTATTATCGCAATTATTTGGTTTTTTAACGTATAAAATAGATTAAATCTGGTACACATGCGACACTAGTGCTTACTTAGTAGCGAAAAAAGTTAGTTGCCAAACTAAAAGTATTGAGTTTCCCAGCATGAGTAGAATAAACCATAACATGGATAAGCTTTGTTTGCATGGGGCGGAGGGATATCCTGGAAGTATAATTTTAGCAGGGCTTGAGAAAAATTGGAAGTAACCGTGAATGGACTACGTATAGCATGGACTAAAGTTAAGGTACAGTAATCTCGGAGGCTGCGCACAATCAATCTCCGTGTCCCAAACGTTGAACTGCTTTTCTGCCAATACGGCTAGCGAAAACGGCGTGTATCAGGTTTGAGGTTAGAACATTGTTTAAGTGCTCTTGAGATGCTTTTACACTTCCTCTAACCAATTTTGAATGCAGTTTGATTAAATTCAAGTTGGTTAAATCATTTTATTAATATAGCAGTACTTGTCGTTTGAAAATTAAGATTTAAAAAAACATGTTTATCACTGTAGGCCATGTGACTTTGACAGTTGTGTTCCTTTAGTGTAAGTCAATGTTGGGTTTATGGGCAGAAGACGAATAAGCGGTTTACCTCATCTTTAGTCTATGACTAGAGATGATGGTATATAGCGGGAATATTTTACTGTTTGCTAGGATTCATCGTACTGTACACATGCCCGACAGTTTTCGTTTCCTTATTGGCTTTCATGCATGTGTGAAGGTACTACCCCATTTCTCTAGGCCAATGAGGATTCTGGTACTATAAGGCAGAAAACGTTCGTGATTGGTCTGCAAAAATTAAGCCAGGTAAAAACCGTGTCCATCCAATCACGAAAGAATAAACTAGTTAGAGTGTTATAGGATATTTGTTGGCTCAAAAATGTTTCGAGATTTCCCATCATCTCGATATACGACGTTCGGTGGACGTGGTGAAGCTGACCTGCGAAGCTGGTGGTGAAGTTGACCGTGGAGACGTCGGAGGTGCCGGTGATGTCGCCGACGGAGCCGACGGCTGTGACGGCGGCCGTGTAGGCGGTGCAGCCCACGAGGTCCGCAACGGTGGACGCGGTGGCGTCCGCCGACGTCGTGTTGCACGTCTCCTGGGAGTCCTGCGGGCCCGAGGACCTCCAGCACAGCATGTACGACCTAAGGCAGGTCCTGCTGACCGGAGCCACCCACCTCAGCTCGGACACCGCGGACTCCAAGTTGTGCTCCGATAGAGACCTCACGCTAGCTGGACCTGCACGGACACTCTCCGTGACAGCGTTCTCTTTGTTAATTGATTTATATGAAAGATCTTGTACATATTTATATATATAGTTATTTTTAATATTATTATTGTATAAAATAAAAAGTATATTATTCATATTTTTTCTCTAACTATTATTGCTATTAACATTCACCCATTATTTCTAATAGATGAATATGCTATTAATTTTCGTAGTGATGTTTGATTTTATCCTCCAACTGCTCCAATTATGATTGATAAAATTATTGCTGTTGTGGTAATAAGATTAAATTTTAATGCTATTGATATTATTATTAAAGGTGTAATTTTTGGTCCATCCACGGTTACTTCCCATTTTTCCGAACCGCTGCTTTCAAGATATTCCTCCGCCTCATGCCAACAAAGCTTATTATAATCTAGGAAATTACAGCGAAGGTACAACGCGCCGCATTCGCGCGCACTCAATGTAATTATATTTTGCATAAGAACTATTTCTCACTAGGTACTACCAACGAACCTATTTTCTCCCTGTTTTATACGTTATTGGACTATTGCAATTTATAGATAGAATATAAGTAAAATGTTAATTTATCAGAAAATAAGATACCTTTACCGTGACGGAAGTATAAAACGTGTGTGATAAATGACATATTAAGGAAATAACCAAACACGTCATAAATGGTGTGATTTTCCGAAGGTTTGATTCAAAAAGTGTGAAGAAACAGCGAACAGGCTATATGCTATTCATGGCAAAGTCAGCACTTTCGAAATCAACTTTTTAAAAGTTCACTCCCCCTTAACTGCATGTAAAAATGTTGGATTGTGGAGCAAGCACTTTCACAAATTATGTTAAATTTAGGAGGTTTATGGGGAAAAAATAAAAATGTTGAGGGTAAAAGTGGTTTTTGGGGTAAAATAATTTATTTCTGTAAGGATTTTTTTGAATTGAAATTGAAATTAGGAAAAGCGCGCCGGGAGTCTGCAACTTGACGTACCTGCGTGCACTACAAGTTGCATATAACGAAGGCGAACGGGAACGACGCGCCATACGGTGAGAACATGTGCATAACATGCCATAAACTCGAGATACGTGTGGACGTCGCTAGTGGTTGCTTGTTAGTACACGTGTGTCAAACTACATGAACAATGGAGTATTACCAATTGAGTAGTAAAGTCCACCAGAAGTGATTTTATTTTATTTGCAACGACACGCAAACAGCAATACCGGTGATGTAGGGTTTGCACATATTTTCATGGCGGATCATGTACAGGCGGTCGCCGCATGTCACGCCAGTTCCATTCGCCTTCGTGATATGCAACTTGTTGTCCTCGCAGGTGCGTGAAGTTGCATACTCCTGGTGCTGTTTTGCTAACCTCAATTTAGATTAAAATATACTACATGAAAGTTCCAAATAATTCACTACTAGGATTTATTTTTTATTTTAAGCCTAGATATCGTGGTTTGAATTTTGACATGTAGTTTTAAAACACCTTGTATACATTAAAAGCTGTCAATTGTGTTAGTAAATTACTTAAATAGTTTGGCGCTACTTACGTGAAATTATAGTCTATTCGCGGTTTCTTCACACTTTTTGATACGAACATTAAAAAAATCACCCCATGTATGTCGTGTTCGGTTTTTGCCTAAATATGTCATGTATCACAAGCGTTCTATACTTCTGTTAACATAAAGGCACCTTGGCTTTGGTTTCAATGAACATTAATTATTTTTTTATCCATAATTTTTTATATTTAATTTATAATTAATATTAGTGAAAACAGATAGAAAATGCGTGTGTTGGTAATGCCTAGTAAGAAATAGTTCTTATGCAAAATATTATTACACTGAGTGCGCACGAGCGCGGTGCGTTGTCCCTCTGGTGTAATTTTCCAGACTCAGCCGAGCTTCATTTACGTGAGGCGGAGGGATATCCGGGAAGTATAATTTAATAAAGGCTTCAGAAAAGTTGGCAGTAACCGTGAACGGACCGAACCACCACAGTGAATAAGTTTGTGGACTGGCTGGCGCAGCGCGTGCAGGTAGCCACGCACCATTGGCGTCCACGCACTGTGCGTAGCTTCGAGGGGGGGAGGGGGACTCACCAGTGGCGAAGGAGAGCGTGTAGTTGTCCATCCAGCCGCCGGCTGCGTTGTGCGGGGTGACCCTGAGGGTGTACATCGTACACGGCTGCAGGTCGTACTCGCTGTCCCAGTACCCGCGCGAGCTGAGCAGAGTGGAGCAGCTGAGCGGCTGAGATCCGCCCTCCGCGTACTTCTCCTCCAGGCAGGCGCGGTACTCCGTCACGCAGTACCCGCTCTCCCGCGGGACGTCCCACGTCACTCGCGCCGCCTCGCTGCCCGCGCTCTGCACCCGCAGGTTCTGCATCGGCTCCCTGCCGCCTGCGACGACGCAGCTCTCTCACTCCTTGCCTCGCTCACCACCAGTACATACATACATACATACTGCACTGCGGTTAGCGGGAAGTATCCTTGCCATCTTTGGATTTACGTATTTCCCTCCATAACTTAACTTTCGAAGTCAACATTTCAAAAACCCAGCTGTTCAAGTGATCACGCCTTAATTAGACGGCCTTCCTGAACACGCCATCGCTCATGACGAGCGGTAATCAGAACAGCCGGTTGCCGCAATCTGGACCTCGCATTGCCCGAGCCTCGGTAATCAGGAATCCCCTCTACCAGCCAGGTAATCAAGCTATGTTGCGTTATGCCACGCCGATATGAGGGCAATGCAGAGCAGCAGCGGGGAGGGGTATTTCTCCGTGTGACGCCGGCCGAGATGGACGCCACAAGAAGCCTACTGTGCCAACCGCCGTATACTTCTGATACTTCTCAAAGTGGGACGATTACAATATACAAATGTGGCTCTCAGTATACCTTATAATATTTTATGTAATCTCCAGATGTTTTATTATATAACCATATACGCTCCTCACATTTATTCACCCCACATGTTCTACCATCACGACATCCCACCAACCTTAACAACAACTACATTTTTGCCACAATTTATAACAAAATATAACAATAGAGATCATCTTAACAGTTATTTCAAAATCTGAATTTTTTCTTACGTGATTAGTTTCACATATGTAACCGTAATTAAATATTATCTAATTATTTAATAATGAAAATACAGGTATAATTGAAACAGTAAGAATTTCAAAAAATTTGTTAAGTAATCCTTAATGACATGTCTAGTTTTGATTTATTTATGTCTGCAAGGTCACACATTTTCATTACGAAGGTTTGTAAGAAATATTTAAGATGGAATGGGTACTACCGCCTTAAGGTTTCCGTCTGCCTGGCGCTTGAACTGCGCTACAGAGTCTTTGAAATACTGTTATCTTTTTTAAGGAACCATTATACGTGCCCCCAGTATCTTTACCTACGAAAAGGTGCTTTAAAGTTACCACGCATGCTATAAATAATATTTTATAGCCCTACGATATATTTAAAAATGTCTTTTTCAGACTGCCGTACCTTAAAAAATACTAGCTGGACACGAGGCAATCTATGATAGGAGCCTGTATTGAACTTCGCTACAGACTTTTCATCAATTAAATGATAGGGTCACAGCTAAAAGTCCCATAGGTACACGCAGCACTACGAGAACACTGCACGCCAGTTCAGAGCCCTGTGCGTAGCGGCGATGGCGCTCTTGTAGGGCGTTCCAGTGCAACCCTTATAGCTCCTGCGCTTCTCGGCCAAAAAAAAATGAGAAAAATATGCGTTCAGGTGGGTGGGCGCCTTAACCCTTTGAGAACCAAGCCTGTCGTCATGGAGTTTCAATGGGGAATCGGCGTCAAAGAAGTTCCTTCTCAATGCATCAGTTTCAAAGACAAAAAAAAAGTAATTGTTCTACGTGATATTTATTAAGAAACATTGTAACGTTAAGAAATATTTTCAAACTATATGTTTAATACTTTTTTCCAATTTGTACCTTTTTGAGGCACTGTTATAAAACGAAATTCACCCAGATATAATGTTAAACAACAGATAACTCTGTGTTGGGACGTTCTCACAACCGCAGCTGATCTATCCGCTCTTGGGCCTCCTGACAGTTTCGTATCATGTAGATTCTGCTTGAAATCGAATTTAACAGGAAAACCACAGATCGAAGGGAGAGAAATTTTCTATCTCGTTTGTGCGGTAGTCTCCATCATAGCATTGGAAAGGCATGTCTTTAACATGAAATCCTCAATTAAATTCCCTGGCTGCAGACTTGGTAGGCAGCGCCCTCAATTTGTGGCCTCGGATAAATGTTCTCAGGCTGTGGCAGGCGACCACTAGTGGTCTGTGGCTTGGTCATATGTAGTCCGCGAACTAAAGTTTATTGTTTTTAATATTAATTATTTTTTCTCTTCTACAGTTAAATCCATTACTATCAATTTTTTAATTAAGATAACGCCAAGCTCTAATAGTTATGATTAATTTTGTAAGTAGTTAATCAATATTACTACATTTGACTACTTGGATATAGCAAAGGTGCCAGAAAAGTGGTCTGTGTTAGGTTCATAAACTACACATAGTGGTACGTGTTAGGTTGATAGATTACACCTANGGTGCCAGAAAAGTGGTCTGTGTTAGGTTCATAAACTACACATAGTGGTACGTGTTAGGTTGATAGATTACACCTAGTGGTACGTGTTAGGTTGATAGATTACACCTTGTGGTCAATGGTAAAGCAACGTTTTACAACCACTGGTTTAGGNTAGTGGTACGTGTTAGGTTGATAGATTACACCTTGTGGTCAATGGTAAAGCAACGTTTTACAACCACTGGTTTAGGGTGTCGCCAATAAGAAATTTTTTGGTGCATGTGGTGCTCAGGTCATCAAAGCACTCGTTTCGTAATAAAAAGGTATGTTGCGTTGGTTTTTGTATTCGACTATAGTAATATAAACAATGCGTAACCTAGGGAACTAACGCATTTTAAAAATCAGTTACCTTTGGGAAGATCATTGGGCATCGAGTATCTCATTGTACAATACCGGCCAAGAAAGACCTCCCTGTCCGCCATGTACACTGACGTGTTTAATGAGTCTGTATGGGTTAAAAACCACCAAATATTGGGTTTTTGTATTTCACGGTTCACAGTCTCCGTATTGTTGTGAATAGCATTGTTGTTGCCTCTCGTGTGATTGACCCGTGTTCGATTCCTGCCATCAAACCTTGAAATTCTTCAAGTGGTTGGTAAATCTGGCTCACTTGCATGCTACGAAAGACAATGGCAAACCACCGGAGAATAATTCTAGTAAGTACCTTTGACCTAATTAGATTGCATAGTGTTCCAACTCCTCCTATGATGTTCGCTTATTATCAGCGCTCCGTTACGCAACCACATGTATGAAATGTGCCTCAGTTTCCACTCTGAAAAGACATTCGGTCAATCTGTGAAGGTACCCACTCGTAAACTAGCAAGTTACCATGACGGGTGACTCTTTCAGCAGAAGAATATGGATCAAAAACTCCAACTTGGAGAGTTTCACACTTTTAGATGCCTCGCCACACTCCATTAACGCATCCGCAAGGTTTTGTTTGTGTGTGGAGTCAATGTTCGATGGATATAATGCTACGTGCCATAAAACCAACAGGTTGAAGCTCAAAATTCCAAAGCAGTCAGATGCAGAAGATGGTTGTAGTGTGTGCGATGAATATGGCGGAAAAACATTAATCAGGCCTACCAACTTTGATGTGAAAGTAGCTCCAAGAGAAACTTCATGTTTCTATTGTGGTGGTGACTATTATTCTTCTTGTCCATTCAATTATGTGTGCTAATAACTGCATCAAGTGACATGTATCAAAGCTAAATATCACTGCATCGGTTTAGCTAATTTATACAACCTAGGAAGACAGATGATCAATATTTACGGGAATTGTGTATCTACGGTCAAGTTTCACCAGAGGCGAGCACTCCTCAGCAGACTTTATATTATAGAAGAAAAAGATGTTAACTCTGTCATTTGAAATGATACCTTACCGGCAATCCTGGTTACAACTTTCTGTGATTTCCAAAACCACTCCAGGCGAACGTTGCAGTGGTTCCTTTACACAGCCCATGCCCCTTTTCTTCCTAGGGGCCGTGGTGGTGTAGTGGTCAGACAACTCGTCACTCACCTAGGCGAACCGGGCTTGATTCCGGTTGGGGTCGCTCCCGGATTTTCACATGTGGGAACAGTGCCGGACGATGCCGCTGGTCAGCGGAACTTCTCGGGGATCTCCCGTTTCCCCCGCCCTTACATTCCGGCGCTGCTCCATATAGACCTCGCTTCACCCTCATCGGCTCTGAAGCCCTCGCTGTTAAGAGCCGCCAAAATATTTTCACTCTTCACTCAACCCAGTTCCTTCCAAGGTCATGTTGTCGACGAGAAGTTAATCCACACACACAACAATCTACTAGGTATTCTAATAGAGTTTTGACAGTTAGTATTAAAAAAATATATTTTTTTAAGCTTTCCCTTGTGAAGTAGAGATATTGTCTATTCACGGTTTCTTCAAGCTTTTTAAATCAAATATTTGAATAAAAAAATGTTAAAAACTTAGTCCTGTTAACATGAAAGTATCTTAGTTTTTATTATGAGTAATTACGTATGTTTTATCTATAAATTGAAATATTTTATTTATAAAGAATACGAATAAAGACACGGAGAAATATGTGTTTGTTGGTAATACCTAGTAATAAATAGTTCTTATGCAAAATAGTATTACACTGAGCACACACGTATGCGGTACGCTGCCCATTTGTTAGCATAAGGCGGAGGAATATCCTGGAAGTAGAACCAGAGCAGGGCTTCAGAAAAGTTGGAAGTAACCGTGAAAGAACTGCATACGAGAATGGCAGGCGAGGTGCACTCACGGATGTATCCAGCCGAGGCGTGGGTGTAGGCTGGCTGGGACTCGATGCCTCCCGCGCTGAGCGCCGTCACCCAGACGAGATAGCGGGCGCAGTTGTGCAGCCCGGACACGGAGTACTGGGTCGTGTCGGCGGCCAGGAAGGCGCTCCTGGGGGCGGAGGTGGCAGCGAGGTTGCCTACCTCGCAGCCGGCCTCCTCCGAGGAGCACCACCGCACCACGTACTGCCGCACGCAGTCCGCCGTCGACGCCGAGGGCGGCTCCCACCTCACGTGCACCGCCTCGTAGCTCGCGTTGCCTGCTGACAGGTTCCTCACCGCGCCCGGAGCTGCCGACAGTCACACGCCGACACCTCGCTGCTTAACTGTGCAGCGTTCCCGGGTAACTGGGCACTTTGGAACCCGGCCTTTTGAATAAGTCAGTAGTACAAAATAGAGAGCGCAGAGAAAAGACCACGTGGCACCGATCGCCATGTTGTGGAACACCTGACCGCCATCTTGGATCAGGGTGACCTTGAACCTAACCCTGTGCTTATTACCTTTACTTCGTGCCTGTGACTTCGGAATGACGTTGAGACAAACATTCCCAAATAAAATGGTTTATTCAGTTTTTTAAAAATAATTCAATAAATTACAATCTCCCAAAAAGTGTTTTAAAAAAATCTAAACTTTTCGAAGAACGACAGTGTTTTGAAGCAAATATGATGAAGCACTCATCTTTCCAGCACGAAGATCAGTACACGACTGAACCCTGCGACCACCCCACCTAAATTGTATTGGCTGATATGTCTCTCGCATCCCCACCACTACCCCTACCAAAACTTTATTGGATTTATGTCACACTCCTTCCTTTTACGCACCCATAGCTCAATAACCTTCACCTCCAACCCACAATTTTTATTGGCTCTCCATGACACCCTCTACCCTCCACTCCTGCCCTAATCACCACTAATTTGTATTGGCTTTTTGATTGTCCCTATTCCCCTTCACCTATCATTTTACTGGTTTCACATCACACCCGACTCCCTCCCCTTCGTCCTTCTTTCACCGCTTTCTCACACATTCGCTCCACTCCCCCTCCTAAACCCCCAGTCATCCAGTTTCTACAATAATTGGATATTTATTCTGTTCCCCCTTACCTCCACCATTATGGTCCGGCCAGTTATTCGTTCTTGCTCAATCCCGTAGCACTACCGCCCATTGTTTTCTGCATCGTCCGTTAGAGCGCGCTAGTGGGGGAAGTAATTAATGTGAACAGAGTCACCCCATATGTCACAGTTCCTCATCTGATGCGTGAGGTGAAGTATCTCACTCTCTCTCTCTCTCTCTCTCTCTCTCTCCCTATCTCTATCGTTCCTTGCGTGTTCGTGGATATACATATATTTTCCCGCCAAATTAAAAAAAATTTCTTAAATTTTGAATACTTGTTCCGACCAGCGAGCCTTTCGAGACTTTCATTTTCTCATAAAATACAGTACTGGAACTTCTTTATTATTTTCAATTTAATGCATTCGACATCGATGTTAGTTGCAATGACGATACCTTGGTACCCATGTTGCTACTTTGACGCGCCGTTTGCAGTCCCCGAAACATGAAAGGGTTGGTCGTTGCTCAGAATACAGTTTACAGCCAACATAAATGTGAGAAATGTGCAAAAAACTTTCTTCACGGAACGATAATCCGCAGACACCTGTGAATACCTTAGGGCTGCGGGTCCTTCACTTGCCAAAATGTGAATCATCGCCATCCACAGCAATAAATCGAGATAAAATTCCGTAATTGCACGAGCGTCCATTTCGCCCTTAGAATAATGAAAACATGGTATTGCAGGCCTAAACTGCATTCCATCACAGTCTAAAGTCCTACACCGCCGAAAACGAGACCGAGTCGTCAAAGAATATTTGCAAATTTAGCCCTAATGGGGAAAAAATCGTTGATAGCTCTTCGCATAATTACGGCACCAATAAAATTTAATATCGAATGCAACGTACACAAAGGTGGGTATTCTAAACGAAAAATACAACTGTGTATGAAGCCAGAATATTGGAAACACCATAAAATCCTGTATAGGAAAAATACGCCATGAGTAATAAGCGTAAAAAAGCGTAACACGGATTAAAAAATTAACGAAAAATGTATCACCTAGTGCTATGAACCAAAGTGTATTTCGGGTTTCCAAGCACATTGTATGAATACAAATGATACGTCACAGTAGTAACGCGGGTATCGAAGTACCACATTTGCAAATGAGATAAATGTCGGATGTATAAAATTAAAAAAAAACGAAGAAGATACTCATAACTAATGAGCCTACTTTCCTCTACATGGGTGAAATTAAATTTTATTGAAATAATTAAAAGTTTAGATGGTAGGTAGGCGTTGACGTCTTATTGACAGCAATATAATTATATATGAAACCAGGAACATGTAAAATAGTACCAAGACAATGAAAATACACGAGTGACTTACCCGGGATTCGAATTAAGAAAAAACTCGTAAAATTAAGCTGGCTTGCAATCAACTGCATCACTGTGGTAGGATGCCGAGCATAAACTTCGGATGTAATCAATCTAATGTTTTGAATCATAGGGTTCACTAACGTGAAATATTTCTACAGCCATCATTTTGAAAATAAGTGTCTGAGCCACTAAAAACACATAAGTTTACATGGCCTACCATATCGTTCCTTGTGTGAAAAAAATTGGTGAAAATCGGTTTATTGGTAACCAATATATAGCAAAAAAATTTAATTTTCTTAATCGGTGCTATATTGCAATACAGCGCAAAAATGTTATTTTGCTATGGGTCTAATAGATACTGTCCACATAATAAGTCTGGTTGAATTTGGTTAAATTGTTAAATAGATATGGCAAATATATATAAATATTTGTCCACCATTTTGAAAATCAGTGTCTGGCTTTATTTAAATCATGTTACTTTACATGGCCTTCTGTAAGTTTGCAAATTTTTTTGTAAATTAATTTAATTATTCTGGAAATATAGTAAAATGTTAATTTTCCTCACCTGACACTACTATGCAAACAATACGGCAAAAGAGGATTTCTGTATGCATAAATGGTGCTTCTAAATAATACTGTTTGCATTCTAAATTCGGTTTAATTTCGTTGAAACGTTTCATTGGTATGAGAATGTAATCTAAATTATTTACATGAACCGCATTAAAACATGCCTGCCGCACATAACACATGTTATTTACATACCCTACTGTAGTAATAATTGCGTGAAATTTTGGCATGAATCGGTTGATTGATCCTCGGGATATGGCATAAAACCTCTATTGTTCATGTGACGATCTTCATAAATGGAGGACAGAAATTTATATATTAGCACATGCCATGATTTTCATAGATACAATATACAAAGTTAAATTCAAATTTGTACATAGTTTTGTAGCTAAAATGTGTCTATAGGTGCCATTCAGGAAATACGAGATTTACACAACTAAAACATATCAATCAAGTTGGCCTACTACACTACAACTTCTTCACCAAATTCGAAATAAATAGGTTGATTGTTTCCCAAGATACGTAATAAAGATTGTATTATTTCATGTGGGGCTATCTTTTAAAATGGCGGAGAGATGAGGCTTTGCATAGAACATTTTGATAGATATAATTGATACTGTTCGCATTCAAATTTATTTTAAACATTTTTTTTCAGTTTCGTAGATAAAAAACGTTGAGCTAAAATGTTTATATAGCCGCAATTTAAAAAGTGTGTCTGGCCCTTTCAAAGTTTATCAATTTACTTGGCCTGCCATAGTGCAACTTGCGTGCCAAATTTGATATAAATGGAGTGATTTTCGGAGTGATCGCGATATTTTAATTTCCCATGTGATAATATTTTACAAAATGGTGGACAAAAGAAATATTGAGTGGACAAGTTTGATGGTAGTAATATATACAGCCAGAATAGAAAGTTTCATTGTGATTAATTATATGGTTTTGACGATTTAACATATAAAATTAAAATAGCTTTATGGTCGCCATTTTGAAAATATGTGTATGACATACCTAAAATATGTCAGCTAATAGTTATTACTGCAATACTACTTGTTTTTCACTGAACTGTTTCTCGAGATATTAAACACAAACTTTATTAATTCATGTAGCGCTATCTTACAAAATGGCTTACAAAAGTGTTTGTGGTTTTTTATATGATTCCTGTAATAGATACTGTCATCGTAAAAAATTTGGTTCAAATTGGTTAAAGGGTATGGTAGTTATACTGAATAAACCTAAAATATTTGTATGGCTGCCATTTTCAAAAAATCGCCTAATAAAGTTCAATTACTTATATTTACCTAGTGTATCATAGTGTTACTTAGGTGTCAAATTTGGCGAAAATTGGTTGAGTAGTTTTCGAGATATAATGTAAAATATTAATTTTTTTCATGTAGCGCATTCTTCCAAAATGGCAAACCAGCAACAACATTATCATCTGAATTAAATGCATTCACCTTGCGCTGTCAGCATACAAAATTTGGTTAAAATCAGTTGAATGGTTTCTGAAATATGACATATCGTAAATTTTAAAATGGCCACCATTTCGAAAGTAAGTGGCCGGCGTGGTAAAAAATTATAAAAGTCAGGTTTTCCTTACTTGGTACTATAAGTGTGCCGAATTTTGTGAAATTCTGTTCTGGCGTTCAAAAATTGAAAGAGGAGACACACACGCACAGACACACACAAATACATACATACGCACACTCATAGACACACAGACACATAGTGATCTCATAAGTCTTTCTTTCTTTCGGAAAGAAGGCTATTAATACGAAGTTTAAGTGCCGTATTTTAAGAGGAAACATAAGGCTCCAAAGGATCGCTGGGCGGAACAAGTATTCAAATTTGAGAAGATTTTTTTAACTTCGCGGGAAAATATATGTGTTGCTACGAGCACGCCCGATAATACCCTGCGATCTGTTGTAATGGAATAACGGAGAATAAAATAACTTACCATACAGAATGCTATAAAAGACCAGGGACAAGAGGGAGAGAGAGAGAGAGTGTGTGTGTGTGTGTGTGATATTTCACCTCTCCCATCAGACGAGGAACTGCAGCGTAGGGCAACTTTGTTCACATTAGCTACTTATCCCACTAGCGCACTCTAGCTGACAATGCTGAGAACAATGGGTGGTAGTGGAAGGGGATTGAGCGAGGGCGAATAATTGATCGGACTATAGTGGTGGGGGTGACGGGAACAGAATAAATACCCAATGAAGAGCACGCTAAATTTATTGTAGAAAGGGGAGGGGGTCGCCTTGAGGAGGGCTGGAGGTTAAGAGGGGGAGTGGAGTGAATGTGTGTGTAAATCGCGAGAGAGGTGTGATGGGGAGGGTTCCAGGTGTGTTGTAAAACCTTTACAATAGCTAATTGATGGAGGGGGGAAATAAAAACTATTAAAAAGTTAATGCAAATTGGTGGTGATTCGAGGGGAGGTGGATGGAGGGAGTTGAGGAGAGCAAATAAATATTTTTGGTGTGGTGAAGGGGGTCGATCAATGGACGAGTAATAGGAAGGGGTATAAGGTAAATCCAGTTAAGTTTTGGTAGTGGTGATTGTGTGGGTGTAGAACTAATTGCCCAATAAAATTTAGGTAGGTTGGGGGTGGGGGTCAGTAGGTTGGTGGTCTTCGTGCCTCGAATATGTGTACTCCGCAATCTTTGTTTCGAACCTCAAACCTCCTGCATGTAGGCATTAGTTTTCGGATTTAATATCATCCCAAGGTCACGAGTACGTGGTCAATTTCATGGGCACAGGGTCGAAATCATCCAGATCCAAGATGGGGCCGGTTGACGTCACAATATGGCGGCCGGCCGGTGCCGATACCCCATGCCCTTATGCCAGAACTCTCATTTATATACTACTTACCTCACTGTCCCTACATTAACATACTTTAAGTAGCACTCTGACTGGCATACATCCAGTTAAGTTGATAACGACAGGGAGAATGTTTTTCAGCATCCTAATGTTGACGTTTGGAAAAGCTGAACTGATTTATTTTACTTTCTTCTTTTTATGCATACAGGTGTGAGAATTAGCACATTGGTAAACTATCTGCTTTTATAATAATTTTGCAATTTTTCATGTCCGATTCATTAATAAAATGATGAGGCCCATGGCAATGTTCATTTTACATATGATGGAAGAATACACGATGCACATACAAGCAGATCTGAAACAGCCTATAAGAAGTTCACGGGGCCATGTGTGTATGTACACTGCCTGACAGAGAAAATGTCACACTTTGATGGAATGCTCAAAAACTGACCAAACTTCACGTATAGAGAGCCAAACGGGTGCAGAACAAATCATTTAATGTTGCCGTACAGACAAGGCTCCAATGGCATAAGCTCAAGATGATCAGCCAAAACACTCACTTCGCGCGGCCGTGATGATGTATTGAATGACAGCTTCACATGCTGGTTGTCTGCCTATTTCACTAATGAAGGCCATGCATGTGATTGGCCAGAAATGATAATCGAATGTATCACAGGCTCTGCGTGTTTCACCGTATTGTATTCACGCCTTCATGGTGAGGCATTTTATTTTCCAGGCATTGATAGACAGTATGTGTCGATTTATGTGAGAAGTGACCTGAGTCACACTCCACGTTCGCATCTACCACACATTTTACACTTAACAACTCAGGAACCATCGAACTTAACACATACGTTTAAATTGCATTTTTGTTTTGAGGTGCACTGTCCGCAATCACGTCACTTCTTACAGTATATTTTGGGACAATGTATTTTAAGTGTGACATAGAAGGTCAGAGGATCATTTACCTCTTATTCGACTTGCGGTACAGGACCTTTCCGGTGGTGGGATGGTAACTACCTATCAGGCTACAAGTATACCTAAAAATAGACTGTTTCTGCAAGCCGGTGAACGTAAATGATTTTAGGCACACTAAATACCAATTAAAAATATTATAATTTTCTTCTGATTTAATATTATTTTTTCATTCAACAGCGTACCTGTGTGTAAACCATATGTTACGTAGTCCCTATATCAACTTACCTGATGTTGAGAGACCGTGAATACCTTGCTGACTCAGTCCAAAATCCACATACAATTTTATAGTAGCATTGACTATTGACAGTTGTGCATTTTCCAGAATTTTTTACTAATTGCCAGTAAAAGTGTCACATCCACATTTTCAAAATGTGATTGATGGTGACCTTCGTTTACACATCGTTTCACAACAGACTGGCGATTTTTACATGAAATAATTGTTTGTGTAACATAAATATACTTCAGTTTCATTAAAATTCGATCAGAAGAAGTGTATACAATTTCAAAGAACACGTTTGTGGAAACAGAGACCAGTCCAAGTCTTGTGGTTTTTAGAGTTCTGTTGACAAAAAGAAAACGTTCAATTTTAAGACTCGGTAATTGGTTATTGCGCACTTGTGCGGAGAGGAAATTTAACGACGTTAGATTGGAAAGGTGAATCAGCTTTGAAATTAGCGCTTCTGAATAATGACACTTGAGCGGAAATGATATGTATCTGGAGGGGCTGAGAGAAGGGCGAACTTAGCCTAAACTAAAATCATGAAGTTTTCTATGAAAACCATATCTTATCGTCTTATAAGTCAACTAAATTAGGTAATATTTAAATAATTTATAATGTGACAACTGCAATCCATCCCTGCTAATCACTAGGCCAAAAATCCCAATTTCACTCATGCATCAACAGGTGTCACGGTCTGACATGAGAGTTATAACTCAGGTAAGTGGGCAGTGTGTATATTCGAGGATAGTGTTCCGATTCAAGCTTTTTCTCGTAGAGAAAGTATAGGGTAGAAACTGTGTGCCAACGCCACAGTAGCTAGTGTATATATTTTTTTTTAAGTAAATCTGCCTTACCATGTGTCTTAGACAATTCTTTATAAAAACCTTTTATATAAATTCGCACTTTAAAATTTCAAAAGATTTTCTTTGACTCAGTTTTAACGCAATCAGATGTTATGCAAGATATTATTTTAAGGAATTACGAGTCTATTGAAAAAATAAATGTAAACGTCATCATCGCTCTTTGATCACGTGATTTCGACAGTTGTGTAGGCAACTCGTGAGTGGATGGTGAGCACGTGTGCAGAGGAGAGAATCCCGTTTTCCTCATCTTTATGCCCAGTAAATACGAGCCACTATGATAAAAACTGTAATTGAACGGAATTAAGTTGAGAAATGAAGACTATAAATGAGCAAGGGGTACTTTTTCTACAGCTACGTTTTTACTTTAAAAAGAAGATATGTCTTAAGAACAGGGTAGATATGAAAGTGAAATTCGCACTCGTTTATTTAGGTGTTACCGTAGATGGTGCGTGATGGATAACCAGCTGTTTTTATGTGCAGTGTTGAAGTATGGCTCGTATGCAAGGGAGTGCGGTTGTTTACATGTAGTTTGTTATAAAATGGTTTATCCTAAATGGTAGGGTAAACGACTTTAGGCCGAATGACTTTAGGGCAAACGAATTTTCAACTGCTAAAAATAATTTTAGTGCAAACACTTTAGGACAATCGACTTCGTGAAAGTCGAATAATAGGATAAATTACTCGAGGACAAACGACTTCATGACAAACTGCTTTATGATGAATTACTTTAGGAAAAAATAATTTTTAACATGTTGAAGATATAAGAATATAATCTAGAAGGAAAAAACCCAATGCAATGCGACATTTAACACAAAAAGATTTTACGGAAAAGCTAAACACATTTGACCGCAAGTTGTTTGTCCTAAAAACATTATTTTTCCTAAAGTCGTTTGTATTAAAGGCATTTGTCTTAAATTCCTTTGTTCTGCCTTTTAGGATGCATGGCCTTAAGAAAAACGACGCCAATGTGTCGATTTTACAGTTGAGGACAAAGTATTATAGTAGAAATGACATGTAGCGGTGGGTGGGTTGTGCTGGGAGGTGACTTACGAGTGAGCACGGCGCGAGACAGCTGGCCGCCGGTCGCTGTGAGGGGCGCCACGTGCAGGGAGTAGTTGCCGCAGTAGCGGACAAGGACCTCCCAGCGCCGCGACGACGCGGACACTACGTCGCAGCTCCTGGAGCCTCCGTCCTGCTCCAGGTCCTCCAGGCACACGCGGTACCCGGTCACACAATCCTGCCACTCCGCCTCCGCGGTCCAGTTCACCTTCAGCTGGCTGGCCCTCGCCCGTCCCGGACGCACAGTCACTGTCAGGTTGCCGATCACCCCTTCCGGGTCTGCAACCCACACACACACACTCTCCCAGTATTCAACACACCTCACCTCGGAGGCTGGGTTGTATTAAGGTTAAAAGAATTTCGCACGTCTGGGGCCTAAAAGCGTAGGAGCGCTAGGGGCGACCGAGACATGCGCATCAACTCTCTCGTCGCCTCTACGCGCAAAGCACTGAACTGGCGTGCAGTCTTGCCGTCGATAACGCGCCTCTATGAGACTTTTAGCGGAGACCCTACCATTTTATGACATAATAACAAAAAAATAAAGGTTTGATGCACATCCCTGTTCCTTTTTTGATGTTTTGTACCGGAACGTTCATACCTAAAAATGACTGTGAAAACACTTGTTGGAGCCATTTTCACGATCACAGAAACATGCCTTAGAGAGAAATGGATGAAGTGAAAAACATATACAGAGGCATAACATTTCCTAAATGCTATTCGTAAACAAACCTCACTCGGACACGTTGGATGGTTTTTTAATAAAACCTTTTCCGCTGGAGGTCTGCACACCGTTCAGTGGCNCAAACCTCACTCGGACACGTTGGATGGTTTTTTAATAAAACCTTTTCCGCTGGAGGTCTGCACACCGTTCAGTGGCCACCTTAAGATTTATTATACTCAGACTGAGAAGCTCAACGCATTCACTTTGGCAACTAAAATTATTTTTGCCGCCATGTAACACTGGGATCGCCATTGTACCGGAATTGACCATGTTGCATGTAAGTAAATGGGACAACTGCAATTTTCATAAAATAAATGTAGTAACGTGAAATCTACCGAGTTGTATTGTGTTAGACCATACGTACATAATAAACTTTGTTCTTCGCAGTTAAGTTTACACAATTACACAATTTAAATGTCACAACTGAACCGAGAAATAAAATAATGAAATGGTTAAAAAAAGCCATTTTTAAGTCTTTCCTTCATAGTTTCCCTAAGAGAGAGAGAGGAGAAAAGTACAAAAGTCTCTTTTAATGACAGCTATATATTTTTCGCGCCTAAATTCGTAATGTTATCCTATTGAGTCAAGCTTGCCAATGAAAGTCTAATGCTAAACACAGTTGTATTTTTACTGTTTGCTCTTTTAACCATTTACGAAATACATTTAATATTTTTAATGCGAGCTGGAGCAAGAATATAAAACAATTCTAGTCAAACACTACTTTTACATACAACTAAACAGAATTTCTCAGATTACCGCTGACTTAAAAACTACCCTTTGGATGGAACATCAACGCACCTTGCGGGGAAATTTTTCGTGTAGCAAACTCTCCCAAAATAAATATCGTTTTGTTTCTAACCGGAGTAGAAATAACCTTAGTTCAGTTGAGATGTTCTCATTGTTGGCGCTTAAGGGGTATTGATCCTTTTCATTTTGGATTTAGACGTTTTCTCGCTATGCCTTTTGTTTCAGAGGTTGTATCAACATATTTGACACGACAAAGCACAAATATTGTAGTCTTCTGAACATTCTGAATTTATTTCATCTTCACAGGCTTTATTACTTTCTATAGTCTATTCACGATTTCTTCACATTTTTCTAAGCGAACATTTGAAAAATCACCCCCATGTATTATGTGTTTCTTAAATATGACATATATCAGAAGCGTTATCATGCTTGTTTTAAAATAAAAGTTTATTATTTTTGTTTCAATTAAACTTTTTATTATAAATTATTTATAAATTAAAATATTCAATTTATAATTAATACAAATTAAAACAGGTATAAAATAGAGAAAATGGATGTTAGTACTGCTTAGTAAGAAATAGTTCTCATGCAACATATTATTAAAGTAAGTGCGCACAAATGCGGTACTTTGTCACTTTCGAGTAATTTTTGACTCGGTTAAGCTTAGATTGCATAGGCGGAGGGATATCCTGGAAGTATAAATTTAGCAGGGCTTCAGAAAAGTTGGAAGTAACCGTGAATAGACTATGACAGGTAAAATCAGAGAATAAAGACGTGATTATTTTATTCGAAATACTGCAGAGGCCATTACACGAAGAGAAACTATAACATATACATTTCAGGAAGTGTGCCAAGCAATACACTAGGCTATGTCGGCCCGAAAAACGCAAAACAAATTCTCTAATGCCATGTTTCTGAGGGAAAAAACTATAAATCAAAGGCGGCAAGGATAAATCTCTCTTAACAGTGAAGTAAGGATGAAATTAAAAATTAAATGAAGATGGAGAGAGCAGTGGCCGAATGTAAGGGCGAGGGTAACGGAAGTGCACCGAGAAAACCCGTCCGCCAACAGAAACGTCCGTCACGTTTCCCACACGCGAAAATCCGGGTGACTCCGCCGGGAATCGAACCAGGTTCGCTTTGGCGGGAGGCGAGAAGTCTTGGCTACGACAGCATCGCAGCCTCCTTTACCAACGCGAATTTATACAGAATGTCCCCGGAGGAAAGGTCATTACTCCGGGAGGTGAAAGGAGAGATCATGTTAGGCAAAAAAAGTTCATATACATATGTGCACTATCCCAAATGGTACTTCAATTTACATATGTTTTGAAATTAGTGCACAATATATTTTGGTCCTACACCCCCAATCATTCACAACCCTCTTTACGGCACGTCTCGCAANTGGCTGCAGAATATGATTGTCAGTTGTTGGTATGTTATATGATGCTGAAGTGTTACAGTCGTTCATTTTGAATGTAGAATTGATTCCTAAATACATCATACATTTATTCACATCTGGAATGTGCAGTTATGTGGTACGTTTAGACTTTTGTGATGGTAATGCGCTTGCTGCTGATGAAGAATACCATCGGTGCTTTCCCATACATCGTGGTCCATATCTTAGGGTGTTTTCCAGAGTGTGCAATAACCTACGTTATGTGAAAAAAAAATAAGCTCACCACAGTGCTCGTTTGGCATCACAACGAAGGCTTCAACATGATGTGCATCATTATGAACGAATTTCTGTCACATTTTATCAGGCCGCCCAGGGACCGAATATTTAACGTGCCCTCGATATCCCGGAAGCGCTCAGATGTTATGCCACTAAACGATCACCCATCCAAATGTTTGCCGCTGGGAACGTTGCTTAACTTTGGTAATCGATTCAGATCCCTCAGCCAAATGCAAAAAGTAGTACCTAGGTACACTTATTTCTAAAGCTACAACTTTATGAAACTCACGTTTTGATTTTTATACATCGACGCTGTAAAGCGGAAATGTGGTAACTACGCGATAGTTGAACAGATACACTCCAAAAGCAATACCCTACTTCTTGGCTATCGGGTAAAAACTATTTCCTTCATTTTGGGTTTCCGTAATCAGTTAATAACCTTAGTCAACATAGTATAATTTTATAATTCTGTTTTCATATCAATGAATGGTCTTTTCCCAATTTATTTATTAGTTTATTACTGTAAAACTTAATTTTACCCGGGCGAAGCCAGGCCGGTTCGCTAGAGGAGTATAAACTTTGGTTAATTAAATAGTTTATTGGCATAGAGATCATGTGTTAGTATATTCAATTTGTTTCTAAACGATATTCAGTATTACAATTTGTTTTTGTTATTGTTCATTATTTCCTAGAGGGTAAAAAATATTCAGTGTTTTTTTTTAAAACAAAATCACGAAAGAAGATTATTCTGGTTATCTCGTGTCTTGCCATCGCTTATTAGTGGGGAGATATGGTTTGGTCAGACGACAGCCAATCAGAGGACAGGTGACATAAGAGAGTAAAATCGAACGTAATTTTTTTAACAGATAGAATACCATTGATGTCAAGACTGGACGTGTAAGCGATAGTGATAAATTTAGGTGATTTAATTAATGGAAACTTAACGTGCGTAGGTAGCACCCATGGTAGAAATTCTTATATATTTCGGACTACACCTTATTCTATAAAATAATTTTTTCCGCCTGCTTACATGGCCGTAAGGGTGTAGACAACTTCGTGTTTGCGTCCTTCGTGTGTTCTACAATTGCAGTTCATCTATAATTGCTGCAAAAAAATGTTTTAAACGTCATCCTCGATGGCAAGAATTGAGTTATAATTGTGTAATTTTTGTGAAAATACTAAGAGAAGATTATAATTTGTAAGAAGAATTTAGGCTTGCTAATTCCACATAATTTCTTCACATCTGATTCTACTGAGATATATGTGAGACAAGAAACTCTGAAAACATTATTAAAGATGCCGCCGATATTTTGGAAGATGACAAATTATTAATAACAATATGCGATGTAGACTTCTCGCCAAATAAGTATTTTACCATAACTCTTGCCGAAGAGAATACCTCAACTTAGCTAATGCAAAAAGTCTTGAAATGGACAAAGGATACCAACAATCTGACAGTAAAAAGGAGAGTTTAAATGACAAACAAAAACATGACAGTGCATTTAAACGAACGGCAGTGTAGGTGACAGCATATATCATTAAACCACAAAAAGCTCAGTATCTTCGTGATAGGAACTTAACCTATCTCACCTCAGGAGTACATGACAATTATTCAGTACAAAAAATGCATGAGAAAATTAAATAATTTTTACAAAAAATTGTGTTCAACTAATGTTAATAATAAAGATGGAATTGTTNAAAATGCATGAGAAAATTAAATAATTTTTACAAAAAATTGTGTTCAACTAATGTTAATAATAAAGATGGAATTGTCATATATACACCCAAAGAAATTATTCGCAAATTTACCACATATAGTAAGATATAGTAAGGTCGGTTGCCATATATCGATGGTAGCGTTCCTACATTTGCTCAGGAAACAGTCAAATACGTGGGGAAGTTCCCAACTTTGTATGGAAGCGAAGGTAAACATTCCTTTATTTGCAGTTTGCTGTGTGGTATTATTTCCATGTAATGTATAGGTTAAAAAATTCCATTATAGTTTAGAAAGTTTACCGGAAAATTGTTACAGTGTAGTAATAATCTATTATCTACTAAAACTGTTTCATTACCAAGACAGCACTCATCCACCACAGAATCTAAAATAGAAGTTGTAGGTTTGTACTTAAGAACGTTGATTCTAAACGAGGCTGAGGGAACAAAACTACCGAATCCATTGAGTGTAGAGGATATTATAAAAGGTGAAAGCAAAATGCCTGAATTGCTGGAAACATTTTTTAGAACACTGTTTGGTGGCTCAGCAAAACCTAAAAACTAAAAATTAGAAAGGAGAGTGAGCTCTTGTGTACAGGATGCAATTTTCATTACTACGAATGGTAAGGNTTTTAATTACTACGAATGGTAAGATAAAGCCTTGGACGCATTTAATTTTAGGCCTTGGCATCAAAAATTTAACTGGAAGTAGAAAACTCATGGATATAATCAATCATTGGGGACACTGTATTTGTTACCATACGGCAGAAGAGTTAGATACTGATCTTGCAGTTCAACTTGTCAAAAAAGCGAGTATAGCACCTGAGAATATGAAAGGACTTCCAGGCCTTGNAAAATGCATGAGAAAATTAAATAATTTTTACAAAAAATTGTGTTCAACTAATGTTAATAATAAAGATGGAATTGTTATATACACACCCAAAGAAATTATTCGCAAATTTCCCACATATAGTAAGATATAGTAAGGTCGGTTGCCATATATCGATGGTAGCGTTCCTACATTTGCTCAGGAAACAGTCAAATACGTGGGGAAGTTCCAAACTTTGTATGGAAGCGAAGGTAAACATTCCTTTATTTGCAGTTTGCTGTGTGGTATTATTTCCATGTAATGTATCGGTTAAAAAATTCCATTATAGTTTAGAAAGTTTACCGGAAAATTTTTACATTGTAGTAATAATCTATTATCTACTAAAACTGTTTCATTACCAAGACAGCACTCATCCACCACAGAATCTAAAATAGAAGTTGTAGGTTTGTACTTAAGAACGTTGATTCTAAACGAGGCTGAGGGAACAAAACTACCGAATCCATTGAGTGTAGAGGATATTATAAAAGGTGAAAGCAAAATGCCTGAATTGCTGGAAACATTTTTTAGAACACTGTTTGGTGGCTCAGCAAAACCTAAAAACTAAAAATTAGAAAGGAGAGTGAGCTCTTGTGTACAGGATGCAATTTTCATTACTACGAATGGTAAGGTAAAGCCTTGGACGCATTTAATTTTAGGCCTTGGCATCAAAAATTTAACTGGAAGTAGAAAACTCATGGATATAATCAATCATTGGGGACACTGTATTTGTTACCATACGGCAGAAGAGTTGGATACTGATCTTGCAGTTCAACTTGTCAAAAAAGCGAGTATAGCACCTGAGAATATGAAAGGACTTCCAGGCCTTGCTACAGTATTGTTCTGGGTTAACTTCGACTCTAATATAAAAACACTCTCAGGTAAAGGTTCTTTACACGATACGTTTGGTATTTGTTTTCAGAACAAGTTGTTGTCAGAAAATATAGTAATGGAACTTGACACTAGCAACACTGAACAAAGAGTAACTAGAAGCACCTCTATGACCAGGTTTAGATCTTATCAATTGGACTTGAAAACTCTGGAGTCATACCCAAAAAATCCTATACTGACCAATACGCTTTGCTTTACAGTGTTAAAACTTCCTGTCACAAATGTATGGAAAAACACTTATAGCAGACTTTCTCTGGATGACTTCCGTAGAGTGGTCATAACCACTCCGACGTGAGCTGCATGGAACTCAAAATCGGCTGAAGATTGCTCCGTTATTCAGGAAGTAGGATATATGGANAACTAGAAGCACCTCTATGACCAGGTTTAGATCTTATCAATTGGACTTGAAAACTCTGGAGTCATACCCAAAAAAAGCCTATACTGACAAATACGCTTTGCTTTACAGTGTTAAAACTTCCTGTCACAAACGTATGGAAAAAACACTTATAACAGACTTTATCTGGATGACTTCCGTAGAGTGGTCATAGCCACTCCGACGTGAGCTGCATGGAACTCAAAATCGGCTGAAGATTGCTCCGTTATTCAGGAAGTAGGATATATGGAAAATATAAGTTTGCTTTCATCCCGGAGTGATGTGGTTCTGGAAACACAAAAGACGTGTCAGAAAGTAGCACATGATTGTGGATAGCCATGTGGCGTTGTTCATTACGACCTCGCTGTGGCAAAACCAGCGTTTTTGATTCAAAATCAGGAGAAACCACGTTTTGACAACGATTTTGTATGTTTTGGGTTCTTCCATATTGCATAGCTTCGTTTGGAGACATTGGATATTTAATCGAAGGCTCAATTATAGAACAAGTCCTGGTTGAAAGTGACATAATAGCTAGTGGTTCAATTGCAGGTTTTTTGAAGGGAAAACATTTTGACAAATAAAAAATTGTTCATATTACTTTGTCACTTGTTCTAGAAAGGTGCCACTTCCAAAGATGTTGATAGCAATATGGAGATGATTATCTTGCTGTGAAAGTCCGAAAACTAGTGACAGATATGAACAACGGTTTGTCGCCAATTTCGCTTAATGGACTTTTGTAGAATCCATAAATTATGAAACTGTAGGAATATTACATTTAGTTCGCAGAAAGAACACGGATTGGTCTTCGTGGCAAAACCGCTCAATTCTACATGCAATATTCAGACCTTGTGGAGATCTATAATTATTTCAGTAGAGCTTACAGAACGAACGATCTAAACATGTACATAGATTCTATACAGAAAATGACTCCAATATTTTTTGCTTGCAGTAGACCTAACTATGCTCGCTGAATGGCTGTTTACCTTCTGAACTAAACATTGGCACGGTGTGCCCTGGTGCAAAACAGGCCCTTTGTCAAGGTGGTCTGTCAATAAAATGCTCTGTAACATATTTTTCTCGAGTTCCAGTTGACATGCCTTTTGAACAAACAGTGAATGCTGACGAAGCATTAGGACTTACTGGTATTACACCGTTTGCCAACTCTGATACAACTAGGACTAGGGGGATGAAAACTAGATCATTGAGAAGCAAAATAGCAAAACGTTTGTTGGAAGGCAGTGGTGTATCCAGAAAACCAGACTCTAAACAGAACCTTCAAAGGAGTCGGATCAAAAAAGAGAACAGACATGTTGAGGGTGCAATATCTTAACTGAAGAGCTTTTCAGATCCTTTTGAAGAAATAGACAGAGGAACTCCTTTTAGAAACATGTCCAATGGACATGTTGTGGACAATAAAGTAAGTAAAGATCTCCTAAGTGCATACTTCAGAGGCACAGAGGCCTTTGAAAAATTTAAGGTGTTGCATGTTAGTGATCAAAGAAATGTTGAACATCCAATACCAAAAAAAAATTGTTATGGACTGTACTTCTATGTGTGCTTCTAAAATTACCAAAGGATCAGATAAAAAACTCGATGTCGTAAAATGCTCCCGTGATATTTTTGCAAGACTTCTAAATAATTGATCTGACCAGAAGTTTGGCATGAGGGATGTTTTGGCCTATCCTCTTACGCCAGTTCCCCTAGCTATTGGACAAATGGATGGATCCATGAATAAAACATGCAAATCAAAACTGGTACATAAGTTGGAAGAGGTCCAAAAAGAAGAAATCATATCTGCTCCAGCTATTGTGGACACAATAGTATTTGATGCCATATTCATCCTGCACACAATTCAATTCCCAGATATGTATGGGGCTCTTGCCAAAAAATATTCTAGGGTTGATATGTAAAGGAGAAGCTAGATAAATTCACTTAAGACTGTAGGCTATGGATATTCTTAAACACAGACCCAAGTGTATGGTAAACTGGGGTAAATAAAATGTGTTCTATCTCTTGGTCTAAATGGATCTGTACTAATCGTGTCCCACAATCATCAGCATCCTGTATCGTGAAGCTCACATCCAATGACTACCCAATGCCTGTAACAGGTAGGCATACAGGAGCATCTGCTGAACTCATTCAATCTAACTGGAATTTGGATATCACGGGTCCCCAAGTCCCCGAATACCTAAGCGTTCACATCCACATAGCAGGCACCATAATCGTCATCTGTTTAGTAGACCCGACGGCGATACTCAGGACCTGTCCCCTGCAGAACACTTTCAGTGAACTGGAGGCTGTAGAGAAAACATATGTTTACTTCCACAAGGGCACTACAGTCGGTGAAGATCGATAAGTCCCCTCCCCATGTCGATGCTGTTCATAAATTTTGACAATGATTGACTCTATATGAAAGGGAAGCCATGAAACATCAAGATGAAGCCAGGTTCCCCACAGATAGGAAGGAGTGGGAACTTGCTAGCCAGGGGTATCTGTCCACCTTTCTCGCTGCTCAAACTACGGGGTAGGGAACCCAGAAACGATGCCAGCCTGGGAGGACCAGTTTGCGAAAAAACACTTTTGAGGTAATATCAGGTTGGGTACCGCAGAGCTGAGGGATAACCACTGGAGGAGCAACCTACTGATCCCCGAGAGATCCCAGAACTGTGAGAGGTACAACTATTGACCAGGGAAACCAACATATTCATGGGAGGTAATAGACTTTCAGTGTAGAGGGCAATTTTAACAATACATGTGTATACAGTATATTAATATATCATCAAACATTTTGAAACAAACACATGAAAAATCATCACTGGTTTAACATATCTGCCTTTCTTTTAAATAAATCATATACAATAAACATTCAATAATTTTTAATAAGCTTTCTTGTTTGTATTAAATGAAACTTTCACTTTTATATTGCCTGTACCTTCACCTGGTGGGGGATGAAAAGGGAAATTTTGGAGGAAAATCAAGAAATTTTGATTGAAAAAAGGGAATTTTTTATCATCGAGTGGCTATCTTGTGACATCAACCCAGATGGTGGATGGATCCTGGCTCCCATGCCAGATGGTATTGTCCCTGAAGTAAACTTTTTATACTACTGGTTAAAAATATATATTGTATTTTTGTATAGTGAAGCAGCGACAGTGGTAGCGTGGGTAGGGGTGGTGCTGACCTGCGGCGTCGGTGATGGTGGAGATGCGCGCGGCTGAGGAGCGCCTTTTGCCGGCGCCGACGGAGCGGACGACGACGTCGTAGTCCCGGCAGGCGTCGAGGCTCGTGGCTGTGTAGGCGGTCTCTCCTGGGCCGAGCTCCACCACCGCGTGGTCGCACGTCGAGGAGGTGCGCGCACACACGTGCACCTCGTAGCCGTTGAAGCAGCTGGTGTCACCGTCGGGGCCGCTCCACGCCACGGCCACCGCGGCAGCTGAGCGACTTGTCACACGCAGCTTACTCACGCCGCCGGGAGCTGAGGGAAGTGCACACTCACACAGTTATACACGCCTGTGAAGACTGCTCGCGACGAAGTGAGCACATCAGAGATCGACCTTATGTCACTGCACTTACCGGTGTGCTGTTGTAGTGATTAGACTACCCGTCTCCCACCTAGACGAACCGGGTTCTATTCCCGGCGAGGTCACTCCCAGATTTTCACATGCGAGAATCGTGCCCGACGATCCCTTTTCCCTGGTCCAAACTCACCTCGCTTAACCGTCGTCGGCTCTCAAGACCTCGAGGTTAAGAGCTGCCCAAATCTCTCCACTCGCCCACTGCTCTTACCTGCCAAAAGTTTAAAGGGCACACTGAATAACACGCGCCCAGTAAATTTGGTAATGATGAAGGGAAAGTAGTTCCATGACTTAGCGTCAAATTGAAAGTGTTTAGTAACTAATTGTGATAACTTAAATTATTTCTTTCTGTTTTTTTTTTATGCGTCCATGTGTAGAAATTAGCATATTTGTAAAATATTTACTTTTCTAATAATTTCACAGTTTCACTTGACCGGCGCATGAATAAAGTGATCAGGCCTATGGCAGTGTTAATTTTACATAACGCAGAAAAGTACACAACGTGCGTACAAGTAGATATTAAGCAGGGCTCTCAAAAGTAATCAGATTACCGAGAACAACCTATATAGTTCATTCATGGTCACTTCCAAGTTTTCTGAAGCCCTGCTAAAATTCTGCTTCCAGGATATTCACACGCCTCCTGCAAACAAAACTCAAGTCTAGAAAATGAATTCAGAGGAACAACGTACTGCATTCGTGGACACTCAGTGCGACAATGTTTTGCGTAAGAACTATTTCTTGCTAGGCATTTCCAACACACCTGTTTTCTCTCTGTTTTTATTCGTATTAGTTATAGAAGAAATACTATCATTTATAAATGAAATACGTATAAGTAACAATTCAATTTAATAACGAATAGGTACTTTTATGTTAACACTATTGACGTATTTGACATATTTACGGAACAACATAACATTTCGTACTTGGGGACCTTTTTCAAATGTTTTATTCAAAAAGTGTGAGGAAACTGGGAATGGACTACAGGAACCACATTTCTATAGCCACAACCTTAAGCCGGTTGCACGCGCTACGGATTTGGACGTGCGGTGAAAAGTCGTACACGACATTCTTCCGTGACAAAATGAACGTTTTCTTACCGCGCGACATCCATTTTCTCTCATCATCGGCTCACATCAGTCAATCGGCATACTTTGTACAAGGAAAGTGTTTCGTGTAATATATCGACAACGTGGGATTGCGATGTGGTTATTACACCGTCGTCAATAGCAACGTAGGCACCGCTGAGAACATCCAATGCACCCGTTAAGCCAAATGAGTGAAGCGACGGTGCATTCAATACAGGAACTAAATAGTCACAGTTTGATGTTTATTTGTGTTCTGCTGTATTGTGCAGTCGATTCGACTGACAACGAAAGTAAAATTTTGTTAATTGGACTAATTTCAGATTTTTAAATAAATAAATATCGATTTAATAATTTTATACACAAAGCAATAAAAACAGGGTTTTTGAATTGGATTAAGTTGTACTGTAGGATCTATTACACTTTTTAATAAAAAAATGAATTTAAATAACCAGATGAATATAAAGTTTTTAAAATTAAAAATATACTTTTCATATATTTTGTGGCCAAGGCAATATAAACTGAAAGTTTTACAGGATAATGGTATACTGTATGCTCGGTAATTACAAAAAATTCTGAATTTATATAATTTTTTAAATTTTTAAACAAAAATTATTGATTAAATATTTGGAACTTTAGTATTAGACATAGGATGTTTACAAGGTTAAGCTGTACTGTATAATATATTTAGCTGGTAATTATTTTTAAAAAAATGAAATCGAATGCAAATGACACCTTTCATTAAGCATACGCTATGCTTATAAAATATAATCCTACACCATTTCTGCCTGTCTGGCGCTGCTATACACACCACCAGTACGTTTCAAGACGGAATAAATCGTAGATGGATCACAGCATCCGAATTTACCATACATAAAGATAGGCATATTAAGCTGCAATATCCCGCCTCAATTTGGTGTTTTTTTTTTTTCATTGTATTTAAAATGTTACAACATATACGTTGTTGGTAAAATTCTCGAAGCTGACCAGTGGCTCGAGTAAGATACTGGTTGCTGTGATTACAGCACGTATCGACAACAAATTGTCCACAACAAAAAGTTAGCAAAATGCATTTATACTAAATATTGTGTGTCTATCACAATACCATTTTCGGTGCTCATTTTACGAGTGTGTTCCGGAAAGTCTTCCTTTATGATTCTGGCAAGTAAATATTGAAACATATGTTAATTAATTTAAGAAAAAAGTACAGTAGTGTGTGTGAGGAGTGGAAAGATTTCGGCGGCTCTTAAAATCGAGGTCTTGAGAACCGATGAGGGTGAAGTGAGGTGAGTGAGGAGAAACGCCGGAATGCAAGAACGGGGAATACGGGAGATCACCAAGAAAAACCCGCCGACCAGCGGCATCATCCGGCACGATTCCCACGAGCGAGAATCCGGGAGCGACCCAGCCGGGGATCGAACCCGGTTCGCGTAGGTGGGAGGCGTGTAGTGTGGCAACTGATGAATTATCAATGTTGATGATTTATGATCAGTGATCAATGAAATTCCCCACTGATTACAGGTGGGCAATCACGCGGCCCATTGATGATCTGCGTCGTCCGACTGTCGTATATGGCGACATGAAGCCTCAATTCCCTACTATGACTAATCACTGAATAAACAAAATCACTTGACTATGACTGAAGAGGATGAAAAAAAAGAAGCATGGTTAGGATAATGGATGTGGCTGGCAAGCATGGTATGGCTAGAGATGATGGTTTATGGCGGGAAAAGTTGACTGTTTGCTAGGATTCAACGTACTCTACATATGTCCGACCATTTTCTTTCCTTATTCGCTGTCAGCATGTATGAAGCAGCTAGCCTATTTCCCTGGTGCAAATAGGATTCTGATAGAAAAGGCAGAACGTTCGTGATTTGTCTCCAAACAACTTAACCGAGTCAGAACCTTGTGCATCCAATCATGAAATAATAAACTGGTTAGAGTGTTATAGAAGATATTTTGGTTCAAAAATATTTCGAAATTTTCCATCATCTCTAGATATGTCATTACTAGGGGTTGATATGAGAACTCCAATATTGATAGTCTGACCACTACACCACCACGTGTGAGAAAGATGTGACTTGGCGTACTGTAGCACATGTACGACCGTAAACAAATAAAATACCCGCGTAATTAAAAGAAAGATGCAGTCAGCCCTTAGTACCAACAACAATCGAAGAAAGCCGCAAACAAAACAATAAAACGTGGCGCAAAAAAAATTAATGATGAAAATTACCAAAAGACTTTGCAACAAGAACAACAAACAGCAATGGAAGCGGTATTCAAAAAATTAATCGTGCTGGGTGATCGTACATGGCACGAAAGAAAGATACAGAAATATGTTATACAATACCTACTTGTATAATCAATAAAATGTATAAACCCAGAGAGAAACTAATTTAGTAATTAAAAAATAAAAACACTTTAATTGTGGTTGTGTGTTTTATATTTATTAATTACTTAAGTTCATTGAAAAGAGAAACAAGTAAATACACACACAATAATTGAAGAGATAGGTCGCAAAGACAACAAAATAATTACATAATTGCAATGATTGATCTGACACAAGTATTCTTAAAATTGGTTAACTGGATTAAAAATAAATAATATCAAGAAATTAAATTATTTAAGTTAACCATGAAACCTCAAAATATTTTTAATAATATAGTTAAGGACTCATGGGATACATCCCTAACATTTAAAAATTAGTATTAAAAAAAAATTATGTGATCTTTTCAAGTTACATCACAAAGTTACGTTTTTAAGTTTCATATAATCCTCACGAATTACAATTTAAAACATGATTTCCAAACTCACGTTAGAAGTTCGTTTTAATAAAACAAATAATAAATACTGATATTAAGTAAAGAAGTATCAAAACGTCCGTTGTGACTTAGCTGATTGCAGGCCTCGTATTGAGTGCACAGGAACGGGCAAGAAGGGATTAAAGAAACGAAACTTGACTAGTAGTAACCCCAGCAGGGAAGGGTCAGGCAAATCATAAAAAAAACGGTTTGCTTCGGGAAATGGACAGCTTCAGCGCATAACTTGCAGAAGGGGTTAAGCTGACACGTGCAGAAAAGATTAGTAGCAACGTGCAGAACGTGTAACCTCGCTAAAACAAAAAAAATAATTTCCATCTAAATTAATTAGTGAGTGAAAGATGACTGGTGCAAGAGAAGAAACGAAGTATAAAATTGAAACTGTGCTCACCAGAGACGGGAAACAAAAAATATCCAAACGGATAACTACATCTTGAACAGAAAAAAAAAAGATTAATATAAAGTAAGGCAACAAGAAACCACTTCCTGGCGACTACGTTCTACGTGATGGGTAGTGAGAACAAAACACGATTGGCATTCAAGTGGCGAATGACGCCTTCGCGGCCACCACACAATGCTCGCCCGTCATACTGGCAGCGGACCGAGGACGGGAGAGTTCGAGAAATGCTTGCGGCAGGGGGTAGGCCGAGAAAATTAGCAAGAGCTGCAGCATCAGGAAAGTGAGTGGCAGGGGTGGCTTTCAGACGGCGACTGAAAGAATTCGCAACACAGCGTTGCACATCCGGTTGGTAGAGAAACAATCTCTCGTGCAAGACGGGTCTGCAGGCTTCTAACAAGATTAACGTAGCGTTTAAAGCACAGACCGTAAACTGATTACGAACAAGGTAACGGGGAAAATATTCAAACAATGAAATAGCGAAAAACTGATTAAATAGCCTGAAATAGGTAAATAGCATCATTTATATAGCTAGATAAACCAATATCTCAAAACATATACATTTACCATAATACAAGTCGGGACATATCTGACTGATAGAATACAATTACTAATTAATTAAATTTTTTAAAGTTCAAAATGAAAGTGAATAATAAACGTAACTAGATTTCCAATAATATTACTCCCAATAGTAGTAATTGACATAAAATATGAAAATAAGTTTTCAAAATTCTGTAAGAACTGTGAGGTATTTGAAAACGGCNGAGTGAAGGTATTATTTACCGCAATAATAAACGTAACGAGATTTCCAATAATATTACTCGCAATAGTAGTAATTGACATAAAATATGAAAATAAGTTTTCAAAATTCTGTAAGAACTGTGAGGTATTTGAAAACGGNCAATAGTAGTAATTGACATAAAATATGAAAATAAGTTTTCAAAATTCTGTAAGAACTGTGAGGTATTTGAAAACGGCACAGTACCCGTGGCGATGGTAGTGAACTTCTCGCCGGAGAGGTTGCCGCTGTAGTCGACGGCGGCGACACTCGTGCTGTAGTTGGCGCAGTGCAGAAGCACGGGCGGACTGGTCCAGTTCAGCTGGGAGGCTGGCACCGACCAGCACGTCTTGTTGACGTGGAAGAACTGCCTCACGCACGTTCTGTAGCTCTCTATGCAGGCGGCCGGAGCGCTCCACGACAGGCTGACCTCGCTGGAAGACACCTCCGTCACCTTCAGGTCGCCCACCATCGCCGGGTAGCCTGAGTCAGAACACGCAACACGAGGTAGAGTGCAGGCTCGAGGTGCGCACGCACGTCCTGTAGCTCTCTGTGCAGGCGGCCGGAGCGCTCCACGACAGGCTGACCTCGCTGGAAGACACCTCCGTCACCTGCAGGTCGCCCACCATCGCCGGGTAGCCTGAGTCAGAACACGCAGCGCGAGGTAGAGTGCACGCCCGAGGTGCGCAGCAGGTAAGGCTCCCGCCTCTTCCGCGTTCGAGGCCGAGAAGCGCGGGAGCGGTAAGGGCGAACTAGTCACGGGCGTCAAGTGCGCCATCGCCACTACGTGCAAGGCTCTGAACTGGAGAGATTTGGGCGGCTCTTAGCATCGAGGTTTTGAGAACCAATGAGGGTGAAGCGAGGTGAGTATGGAACAGCACCGGAATGAAAGCGCGAGGGGGAAATGGGAGATCCCCGAGAAAACCCGCCGACCAGCAACATCGTCCGGCACGATTCCCAAATACAAAAATCCGGGAGTGACCCCTCGACGGGAATCGAACCCGATTCGACTAAGTTATAGGCGAGTAGTCTAACCACTATATCACCGCGGCCCCCTGGCGCGCGGTGTTCTCGCCGTTCTTGCGTGTGCCTATGGGAACTTCAGCGGTAACCCTATGATTTGGATTGGTAGAGAGATTAGAGAAAGGTTCAATGCAGGGTTCTTGAGTAGTTTTGTTATGTACCGGCCACGTATATTTTGAGATACAGTTTTCTGAAGAAGTCGTTTCTAGCTATGTTGGAGTGCNGTTTTGTTATGTACCGGCCACGTATATTTTGAGATACAGTTTTCTGAAGAAGTCGTTTCTAGCTATGTTGGAGTGCTCTGAAATGGTTTTCCTGATGTGCGAAACGTATTGAAAGCACTAGACAGCCCTCGTCTGAAGTGTGTGTTCTTTCCTTGGATCAGCACATCGGACGCACGTTTAATAGCTTTGTAAAAAGAACTCAATATCAAACAATCTNTGTGTTCTTTCCTTGGATCAGCACATCGGACGCACGTTTAATAGCTTTGTAAAAAGAACTCAATATCAAACAATCTGCAATGCAGTTCAAGCGTCGAGGAGGCTTGAGCATTTAGGGACCTCACTAGCTGTCAGATGGGTGTCATTGTAGGCAGTTGTGTATATTATAATTTTAAAAAATATATTTAATTGTATATATTTTTATGACTGAAATGAAGGTAGTTGTTTTGTTGCCCAATTCATAAATGTGGTTATTTAAACATAAATGTGGTCTTTAATAAATGTCAACTTCAGAAAAAATCTTTCTAAGAAGCCCTCTGTTTACAATATTTATTCTTCTGTAAAACTAAACCGACAATGCTCTATTTTTTCTGAACATATTGCTGTATTAAAATTCCCATAGTCACCGCTTGAAATTCTGAGGAAACAGAATACTCGCGAGGCTTGTTTATGGTATTTCCCATCGTAGTCGCTATGCTTGTTCATGGCCGGATGCGACCTTGGGGCGTTTAATATTTTTTTACTAGGGAGGTCCGTTAACGTCTCGTGGACAGCGAGGTCACTAAGAGACGGAGCAAGCTGCTCGGAGAAGCAGGATCGGGGGAGGAATCGGTCATGGCTTATAGTGAGGAACCATCCCAGCATTCACCTGGAGTGATCTCGGGAAACCATGGAAAACCGTAACAGGCGAACCGGGGAATTCGAACCCAGGCCCTCCCTAATTCCAGTCCAGTGGTGTTACCACTGATCCACCTCCTTCGATATCTGCGCAGTGGCCAGTCTCCGCGCCTCAGCAATGGATGCTTGTCCGGAAATTCGACTATCATGAACGACGTGGAAACGATTTCAGATTATAACAAAGTCCACGCAAACAACGTATNTCATGAACGACGTGGAAACGATTTCAGATTATAACAAAGTCCACGCAAACAACGTATTTTGAGATGTTTTCATGTTTCCTCTAGCCGAATTTAATACAATTCGATTAAATTCAAATTAACAAAAGTTTTTTTATTTATTTGTATAAAAGGCTTTGTCTATTAAAAATAAATACAAAAATACGTNGTATAAAAGGCTTTGTCTATTAAAAATAAATACATTCATCGCTGTTGATCATGTGACTTTGGCGTGGGGTAGGTTAGTGTCTGGTACGTTTGCAGAAGATGAAAATCAGTCTATCCTATCTTAAGCTATGCCTGGCCTCGCCAACCACACTCGCTTGTCACACAGTGCTGTGCTATTTGCCAATATGTTAATAACGAAACAAGAACAATAGATATGCATAGAGTCATTCCGATATCGCACTTACTAGTATACAAGAAATGGCACGCTAATCACTTCCGTACTCGATGGCTGTTCACCTACACAAGTCAGGGTGCACGAGAATATTATCACCTTTTTGTTCACTAGTAACAAAAAAAATTATTTTGTAAAACTTGCAAAAAATTTTTAACTGTGTAGGCTACGATCAAAGTCAAATATAATTCTGAGTTGACAATAATTAAATCAAACCCTTGCCATTATAAATTTAAAACGATTTCGGGGCAGACTAAAATCTTCGATACCCCGTCATCTTTCTTCCTTTGTCCGTGTAATATATAAAATGTAATTATTATTTTGGTATTTGTGGACAGTGCTGTTGTGAGTGAGCAGTTTTCCTATGTGAAATGGACGAATCCGGATTTAGTTAGATTCGGATCGTTCCGTTGAATATTAAAAACTCTCAGCTTCAACCATGCTTCGATCATGCGGCAGACATAAGCAGCACCCGAAAATCACCGTTTCGACCTCCTCAGCACACGCTAGAGAAAGTAATTCTGCTACAGAGTGCTTTGAAAATGTGTGTCANAAATCACCGTTTCGACCTCCTCAGCACACGCTAGAGAAAGTAATTCTGCTACAGAGTGCTTTGAAAATGTGTGTCGGTGACCTGAAACAAAATGACTGATGTTTAAACCTACATTCAAACAAATAACTGCCCATAACTGCATATTGATGGAAGCACTGACAGACATACTCCACGGCGATGAAGGCATAGAGTTTCGAGAAGTATTTCTTTCAGAAGCATCGTCATAGAAGTGAGCTGAGTTAGTGAGGTGAACTGGTCATTGGTCACTTAAATCACATTCGTGGGGGGCATGGGTTTGATTCTCGGTCCAGCCATCCTAAATTCGGTTTTACAGGTTGTTTCCGAAATATTTCCCCGCAAATTCTGGCATCGCTCCTTAATGCAAGCCCTGTCCGACTCCTCAATACCGGTATGAATAATCTTCCCTTGCTAAGGACTTGTTGCCGTTCGGGGGCATTCGAAAAGTACGTAATAAATAATTAATCCAATGACAAGTTGAATTATTATGTTGTCCTGCACACATGGTAGGTAGGTCATTTAAAAAGTAGTAACGTATATCTTTCAAACAACTCTATACAGTCGGTTGTTTCATATGCGGAAAGATACCGCAGAGAATGGGAATAAAATGTAGAGTAGGAACGACTTTGGAAGGTTTCCATTTAACAGTTGACTCGCTGCATTGCACACGCAGGTTCGTCGTTTTATCACACAACGGCCAATACGAAACTTTCATCCTAGCTGACGTGTAGAGTTACATAAGGATGTATGTTCGTAACTACAACGACGATGATNGGTCATTGGTCACTTAAATCACATTCGTGGGGGGCATGGGTTTGATTCTCGGTCCAGCCATCCTAAATTCGGTTTTACAGGTTGTTTCCGAAATATTTCCCCGCAAATTCTGGCATCGCTCCTTAATGCAAGCCCTGTCCGACTCCTCAATACCGGTATGAATAATCTTCCCTTGCTAAGGACTTGTTGCCGTTCGGGGGCATTCGAAAAGTACGTAATAAATAATTAATCCAATGACAAGTTGAATTATTATGNAGGACTTGTTGCCGTTCGGGGGCATTCGAAAAGTACGTAATAAATAATTAATCCAATGACAAGTTGAATTATTATGTTGTCCTGCACACATGGTAGGTAGGTTATTTAAAAAGTAGTAACGTATATCTTTCAAACAACTCTATACAGTCGGTTGTTTCATATGCGGAAAGATACCGCGTAGAATGGGAATAAAATGTAGAGTAGGAACGACTTTGGAAGGTTTCCATTTAACAGTTGACTCGCTGCATTGCACACGCAGGTTCGTCGTTTTATCACACACGACCAATACGAAACTTTCATCCTAGCTGACGTGTAGAGTTACATAAGGATGTATGTTCGTAACTACAACGACGATGATNCCAATACGAAACTTTCATCCTAGCTGACGTGTAGAGTTACATAAGGATGTATGTTCGTAACTACAACGACGATGATAGAGTCCTACACATCAAGATCGGGCTCAGAAACAGTATAGGCTATTTACGGTAAACTGAGCGCTTTTAAAAGCCCTGCTTAATATCTACTTGTATGGACATTGCGTATTCTTCCGCCGCGTAAAATTAACATTGCAATGGGCCTGAACACTTCATTCATTCGTTAACCAAGTGCAACGTCGGAATTATTTTACAATTGAATGGTTTACAAATGCGCTAGTTCTTACACATAACGTGCGTAAAAATAAAACTGAAAGTAAAATATATAATTTCAGCATTCACAAATGTTTACCCGATACTTTTTTTAATTCAACATTAAGGACACTAAACTACTTTCCTTCCGTCGTTACCAACTTTACCGGGCGCATGTCAGTCAGTGCTACCATTAAAATATATGCAGATAGGAGCGTTGTTATTTTTCAAAGGTTTATTTCAAACGTGCTCGGTTACCCATGACCAGGCTATACTAGACTTTGAGGAGTTTAAGGTAGGTATAGTCCATTCACGGTTACATACAACTTTNTTACCCATGACCAGGCTATACTAGACTTTGAGGAGTTTAAGGTAGGTATAGTCCATTCACGGTTACATACAACTTCTCTGAAGGTTTTCAAAAGTTCTGCTGCCAGGGTATTCCTCCGCCTCATGCAAGCAAAGGTTTACCGAGTCTAGAAAATTCACCAAAATGACAGCGCATCGTATTCGTGCGCACTCAGTGTGATAATGTTTTGCGTAAGCACAATTTCTTACTAGGCATTACTAANGACAGCGCATCGTATTCGTGCGCACTCAGTGTGATAATGTTTTGCGTAAGCACAATTTCTTACTAGGCATTACTAACATACCTATCTTCTCCCTGCCCTTACTCATATAAATAAAATAATTAAATTCATACACAAAGTAGAAGTAAATGTTTAGGTAAATCAAAAATTAGATATTTTCATGTTAAGGCAAGTGTAAAAAGCTTGTGATGTAGCGTATTTAGTAATGAAATGTAAAGAGTNAAATTAGATATTTTCATGTTAAGGCAAGTGTAAAAAGCTTGTGATGTAGCGTATTTAGTAATGAAATGTAAAGAGTTTATTAACTTCCCCCAGTGTTATGCCTTAAGGCTTATCCACGGACGGCTTACAAACTAACTTATGATCTAACTTAANTTATTAACTTCCCCCAGTGTTATGCCTTAAGGCTTATCCACGGACGGCTTACAAACTAACTTATGATCTAACTTAAACTAACACCCGTGCCTAACCTGGGAGTCTAACCCAGAACCTCCCGCGCCACGGGAGGTCGGCGTGGCGTACTTAGGAAACAGCCTATCACGTCGTACGTGGGGTGATTTTTCTAAGGTTCGATTGCAAAGGCGTGAAGAAAGCGCGGGTAGGCTATAGCCGGGCTAGTCGACAGCGAGGTGATCAGAGGCGGAGAGCAGATGCAGCGAGCACTCACCCTGCGCGGCGGTGTACCCGGAGACCCGCTGGATGCCGCCCTCGCCGCCGGGGAAGGCCGGGCGCACGCCGACGTCGTAGCTGAGGCAGGGCCGCAGTCCCGTCACGTTGTACCTGGCGGGCCGCAGCGGGGCGAGGCTGGTGTCCTCGAGCTGCACCTCGGAGGACAGCCGCCACGACACCACGTAGCCGCTCACGCAGGCGTCCTCCTGGGGCAGCGACCACGCCACCTCCAGCGACCCGCGGGTGCTGCCCACCACCGTCACGTTCCTCACGTCCGACGACGCTGTCAACACACACGCACGCGCGTCTTGCCCAACTGTCTGCAATTCCCACTACGCGTGTGGCAGCCTGCGATTCTCTGCGGAGTGAGTGACTCCGAGGATTCCACGTGGGAAGCTAACTTACTTGCAAAATATACTCGATGTACTTTTATATACTAATTTATCTGCCCAATCTCTCTATCCTTGCATTCCCAGAACTTTTCATTTTAGAAAATATGTCACTCATGAATCGTACAACGTTTACAAGAAACACAAACTATGACCTTAAGAGGCGTTATCACCCCTTATACAGAAAATTAATCGTTATATTGCCATAGCAGAAGAGTCAGGGTCATAAATGAAAACATTTCATTATAGAAGCATAACATGTCCATAGTTCTTTGGTAGTCATTAAAAGGATAGAATTAATTATTATATCATATTTGGTTTTATGTTAATTGTTGTATGCATATGCGCTGGTGTTTCATATATACGGAATGTCTGTGTTGGGCTAAGCTTCTATTGTCGCATTTTTCTATAAATTCTCCTAAATTTTAATCAGGAAGAACTAAATAAAAAATTTAATATGGTGGGTGACAGAGGCTTTTAAAGGAAAAAAATAAAATTCTCAGAAAATTCGCGTGGGCTGCATAAATTTATATAAGTATCTGTAGTAAAGGTTTTATAATATATAATTGTGCATGATTATGTGCAGTGTTGCACTCTATATTTGTGTGTGCAAATGTGTGGAATACACTTGTGGAATCTGTGGATTTTGAGGCGGCTGTTCTGTCAACACTGAACACACGCGTCCTTTCATTACTTCCGGCGTTGCTCCAGACTCACCTCGCTTCACCCACAACGGTTCTCAAGACATCAAAGTTAAAAGTCGTCCAAATCTCACCACTCCACTATTTTGATGATACTTCACCATTTTATAACATGACATCAATAACACTATCAGGAATATATAATATCGGTGGGGGAAAAAATATATCTAAAGCAAACTGTTATCTTCATTATGATAAGATAGGAAGGCAGGGCTTAACGTCTCGTGAACAACGAGGTCGTCGGAGATGGGGCAAGTTGCTCAGAGAAACACGGAAAGGGGAATCACTAGTAAACAATCGTAAACTCCTCAACGTCGCGTCTGGACATAGGGAAGCATTGTGACGGGCACTCACAAGGCTGAATTTCTCGCAAATTTAATGTGTAATAGTAGGATGATATTACACACTGCACATTCAAATTTGTACGTTTCTCCTTTCCTTTAATGCAACTGCACCTGGGAGTCCTGAATTATTTTTAGCCATTATTACTATCGGTTTCATATATATATATATATATATATATATATATATATATATAATAAGATGAAAGAAAGAAAATTGGTGGCTTCAGATAATTTTTTTTATCTTTCCTGGAAAAACGACGTATTTCCAGAACTTTTAAATGCTGACATACGCGTATACACGCAAACACTGATTTTACGAATAATATTTTACTAGGGATTTACCTTGGATATGTCTATTTTTCGCTGTTAGTTTCACTTTAGAAGATTCGATTACAAAAAAATTAACGAGACACCATAAGCAAGTGGAAGCGCCATGGGCGACATCCGTTAACCCTTTCGAGAAACCCACCTCAGCTGCCCTCCCCCCTCCCTTCCTATCCACTGACAAGGTTAAGGTTCGCCGCCGCCATTTCCCGCAACCTCAGCTCCGTCACCCGCTAACAAGCCGATCGAGGTTTGTTGTCGCCTGGTTGCAGGCAGTCCGCGCTGCATGCGCGCCATTCTCGCAAGTTAGGTTGCATCCTGCCCCTTGGATCGGCCTCCCAGACCAGGGAACATACGATTAAGGGTATAATGTCAAATCTTTATACGATTCATTTGGTTGGCGAAGTCAGGTTACTTCTACACAGGTTGGGGAGAACAACGTTAAAAGCTTGGCAACCAAAAAATGTCGCCACTTGGCAAGCGCTAGTGTTGCGTATATACCAGATTTTCTCTATCTTCTACGTTAAAAAACATGATATTTGTAATAATTATAAATCATATATTAAATAACTTCGTTACTAAGTAAAATCTTTCTCTTTTATCATTCACGTAGCTTAAAATTTTAATTGAAAGTTACCTTTTGGAACACTGCCCACCTAGCGGTGGAAATTTTCACTATGCTAATCTCGCACGTTTTGTTCCTAACCTGACCTTAGTCGAGGCATGTTCTCCGGTACTGCCAACTTTAGAACACACGAGTAAACTACACATTCTCACTTTGTTATATTGGTGCCAATGTGGCGACCTCGCCACCTGCTATTCTTTTTATATTGTGATTGGAAATATTATTGGTGCGTCTCTTATTCATAGTTAATTCATATTACAAATACATTTGAGAGAATATTAAAAATAACAACGAAGGTGAAAAAATACAAACAACCAGTTCTACACGTTTGCTCATGAAAACACAGGCGACATGAATAAAGAGACGTGAAAAGCGCTTGTATAAAGACGCCTGTGCTGTCACCATCAAAATTTAAGTAAGCAAATCAGACACATATTTATACAAGGTCTAAAGAGAGAAACTGCGTTATTCTTTATTGTATATTTATGGTATGTAAACATAGAATACAGTTTGTTTCAATATACAATAATGGTTTTTAATGCCGAAGTTATAAGAGCGTAGAGCCTTGACTTCGGAAAGGATTTTTTTTTTTTTTCCTATAAGAGCTAGGAGCATAGACTAAAGATGAGGTAGGGTGACCTCGCTGGCTGCGCATAACCAATGTCCGTGACCCAACACTGAACTGCTGTTCTACCAATACGGCTAGAAAAAACGGCGTGAGTTGGAGTTAAGGTTAGAACACCGAAAAAAAAAAAAAAAAAAAAAGCGCTTTGGAATGTGTTTATACTTTCTCCAACCAATTTCCAATGCAGTTCGACAGCATTCAAATTGCTAAAAGCATTTTATTAACATTGTAGTGCTTGTTATTTAATGATTAAGATATATAAACAAACACGTCCATCACTGTTGACCATGACGTGGCTTTGACAGTTGTATTCATTTGGGGTAGGTCAATGTCGGGTGCATGCGCAGAAGACTGATAAGCTGTCTAACTCGTCTTCAGTCTGTGGTTACGAGCTCATTTAGGCAGGGGTACCAACAGCGCATCCCAGCCTAGAAAAACAAAATACCGTATGAACGAGTTCGTTTTCTGGTGCAGTCGCCGTGCTGGCCAGCCGTCCTCCTGCGAATCTCGCCTTCGCCAGCGGCCGTCGTTCCGCGCGCACTTTCCCGTCCCCCTCGAGGAGTGAACCCAGTTAAGGTTTATTCTGCTCGGGCTGAGAAACTCGCTGATCACAGCTTGCCAACTTAACATATTCGCCACCAGGGTGCACTGGAGAAACATGTGTGCCTGGGGNCCATCACTGTTGACCATGACGTGGCTTTGACAGTTGTATTCATTTGGGGTAGGTCAATGTCGGGTGCATGCGCAGAAGACTGATAAGCTGTCTAACTCGTCTTCAGTCTGTGGTTACGAGCTCATTTAGGCAGGGGTGCCAACAGCGCATCCCAGCCTAGCAAAACAAAATACCGTATGAACGAGTTCGTTTTCTGGTGCAGTCGCCGTGCTGGCCAGCCGTCCTCCTGCGAATCTCGCCTTCGCCAGCGGCCGTCGTTCCGCGCGCACTTTCCCGTCCCTTTCGAGGAGTGAACCCAGTTAAGGTTTATTCTGCTCGGGCTGAGAAACTCGCTGATCACAGCTTGCCAACTTAACATNTCGAGGAGTGAACCCAGTTAAGGTTTATTCTGCTCGGGCTGAGAAACTCGCTGATCACAGCTTGCCAACTTAACATATTCGCCACCAGGGTGCACTGGAGAAACATGTGTGCCTGGGGTTTTTCCGTGTTGTACGTGTGTTAGTGGGATGATTGTCATTTTCATAAAATAGATATAGTTGTGTGGAAACTTCCTATTTGTGTTTTGTTAAAAAAAACTTACGCAAAGAATAATCTTTGTTCTCCATACTAGAGTGGAAATATAACGGAATATGATAAACATATTGTAAGCTGTATTTAGCAAAACGTTGACTTACACAATTACTTAATTTAGTAATGACAACTGAATAAAAAAATAGCGAAATTGTTTTAAAAAATATATAATTTTTAGGTTTTTCTTGCGTGGTTTATTCACCGTAAAGGAGAAAAGTACAGAATTCCTTTTGAGATTAGCTACATTTATTTCCCACTTAAATTCCTAACGTTTTCCATCGAAATAAGCTTGTTCATGAACGCACAATGCCAAATACAGTTGTATTTTTAATGTTTGCTCCCATTAAAAAAGCGTAAATATTAGTTACTAAATGAAGTTAACACTTAAAATTTTGGCTGGGCCAAATTCTATCTTTTACGCACAAATATCTCAATTTACCGCCAGCGTAATAGTGACCTCTTTGAAACACCAGCGCCCCTTGCGGCGGAGATTTTCCTTATGCCAAACTCTCCCACAGTAAATCTCATTTTGTTCTTAACCTGAGTGGAATAAACGTCCCGATTTACACAAATGGCGTCCGTACCGCTGTACTGACACTTCCGCGCCGGAGGCTTAGCCCACAAAGTAAGGAGATCAAGAGTCGCAACATAATGTTAGAAAGAACGCTCTTATTTTCTTTGTGAATCCGACAATAGTGCAGCCGTTTACAAGCAACCTTACCTCCTAAAATAAGATACTTTAAAAAAATACTTTTAATGAAGAAGTATTATATTCGAAAAGTTATACTTGGATTTAGAATTTGCGGCAAATGTGTGTAATGTTTGGTATAGGTGAGATTTACTTCTGTTGCAAAACATTCTCATGTAACTCTAATTTTTTTTTTCGTAAGTCTGCCATTTTTTTTTTTTTTTAATAAAGTGTTAGTGTACGAGCAAAGTGCTTTCCCATCTTTATTTCCACAGTACAGTACAGAACACTTTCCTTTCAAGCGCTTTTTTTCACGAACGAACAAATTATCCACCAAAAATGAACAAACGCAATGGCATCCCGCATCTTGCTTTGTTGTTTAACCTGTCTGATTCTTGCTCAAATTTCTCAAAGGCGAGTTCATGTTGCAATCCCTTGTTGATATGCTGCTGTAATAACATTATTGGATAATATCTTTAAAAGTTATTATTATTAAGTATTTCGCCTTAATTTCGAGCTAAATATACGGATAAATTAAAACTATTTTAAAAGTCATAGCGATTCGGTGACTCCCGTGCAGTAGAATCTTTATTTCTGCTGGCCACTCAGATTTTTTTTTGTGATCTGATTCCGCCCTTAAAACCGAGGGCCCCTGCCCTGGTCTCTGGCGCGATGGGGTCGCCCTCGCTCCGCCGCATCCGCACAGGTGATCTTTTGGCAGTGACGTCATCCTGCCCGTCGGGCATCCTGAGCACAGGCTGCTGCTATCTCATCTGCATATATTGCAATAAACCCATATGAACCATACCTCGATCTTTCATCGCTTTGTCCACTTAATTTTTCTCCTGTCCGACTATCCGCCACTCCCTCGGCATCGGGGTCTGAGACCCGAGGTCCTGCAGGCCCACGTTAGTATACGTTGAAAACCAATCTCCGCCTCAGGCCGGGTCTCCGGCCCCAAGCGTCAGCACCGCTTTCCTGGGCCCCCGCTGAACCGGGAAGCGGGGATCGTCGCCGTCACGTGGGTCGACGTACTCCATTTGGAGAGTGAAGAGATCCTCAGGCGCCACGCCAGTGACAGAGACCGGCCCAGTCTCTCTGGGAAGCCTGCTATTTCCTTATACGCATACTCAGATAAAGGTTTTGTTGAATCAAACGAATTTTTTTTATTGGTACTACTATTAACCTTGCAACTATCCCAAACTCTAAGGTTCGATTGGTGCAACTAAACATATGCTTATCTGTAGGTGCATAAATGTTTCGGCTAATATATATTAAAAAAANAAGGTTCGATTGGTGCAACTAAACATATGCTTATCTGTAGGTGCATAAATGTTTCGGCTAATATATATTAAAAAAAGCCGGATCGAGGTTGAAACCTAGATCACTTGTGCCCGAGCACTAAGTCCTGGCATCCTCAGCTACTGGANAAAAAAAGCCGGATCGAGGTTGAAACCTAGATCACTTGTGCCCGAGCACTAAGTCCTGGCATCCTCAGCTACTGGAACAATGAGTATGATTTTGAATACATGCATTTCAAATACTAGACAAAGTGCGTGGATAAGTATTTAAGTTATTACAGGTTTACTTTTTAGTTTCCCGATGCACTTATTTTATTAGGATTTTTTTTTATTCTTGAACATCAATAAATAAACTAACCAACACTGTCACAAAAATTATAAACAAATTTTTGAGCTGGACTTTTGAACGAAGGCAATTAAATTAGTGTCCAAAACACTATATATANATATATATGTGTGTGTGTGTGTGTGTGTGTGTGGGATTGTTGAACGTGAGTTTATTCGTTATAAAAGAATTAAATTACACGTACATTCACCACAGTAAAGAAACACGGAAATCACAAGATAAACATGTGATAACAACATTGACAAATGAATGGAAGGTTGCAGCGAGGTTGCAAAGCGTCTGTGGAGTAGTGTAGCCAACCTTTACACACATATATATATACAAAAAAAACATACTTTATTCAACTACATATCATGTTCTTAGTTTTATTTTGTTAATATCCAAACACAGGGTTTTTTTATTCAAGCGTGAATTGTGTAGGTGGAGAAAATTAATCTTGTTGTTTTCATAATTTGTGTATTCAACAAAATATTTTGTTGAGGCAACTAAATATACTTTTTGGGCCTAAAAAAACTAATATTTTCTTGGCTGGAATAAACCTTTCTCTCATTGCAGTTAAAACCACCTTGTCATTCCGTTAGATCCTGCCTAAATTTGATCGTTTGTCTTGCCACATGCCCCACCATAGAATAGGGATGCTGAAGACTGAGAAGATAGCCAATGTAGAGGCTCAACTATCTCCTTGCCACATGCACCCACCATAGAGTAGGGATGCTGAAGACTGAGAATATAGCCAATGTAGAGGCTCAACTATCTCCTTGCCCCATGCCCCATCATAGAGTAGGGATGCTGAAGGCTGAGAAGATAGCCAATGTAGAGGTTCAACTATCTCCTTGCCTCATACCCCATCATAGAGCAGGGATGCCGAAGGCTTAGAAGATGGCCAATGTACAGGCTCAACTATCTGTGGGACAAGGAGACGATTGCCAAATGTATATTCTCACTTGCGACAGGGGCCTTATCGACTGAGATCCTGGCAACACAGCATCATCCGTCACCTGGCAGGCATCTGCCAGATTCAGTAGCTCAAGTTCCACACCAGCTCATGCGCAAGGACCGAGTGTGTGTGTTTTGCCTGGACCTCACATTGTAGACTGAGTGTACTAGTTCAGTTGGGACACCGCTCAGTGGACCGAAAGCACAGAGAGTCCCCATGTAACCCTGTACAGCGAACAGAGTGTACCTGCTTGGGCCGGGACCCCGCACAGCGAACTGAGCGTACTTGCTCAGCTGCTTTGCAATCCATGGACCAGTATCGCCATTGCCGCCGACGCCTCCTGAACGTCAGGCCTGCCACCGTTGCCACCATCAAACGACGGATCACGTTCCCCGGGCGTCTGCCACCTGCTGAGCCCACCAGCACCGCTACTGTATCCATCTCACCCGGGCTACACCTCGACCAGCTTCTGCATCCAGTTCCTCCTCGAGCAGCGCGGTGGGTGACGAAGATTCCGGACAGGGACCTCACACACTGAGTTGGCCCTTGAATGGAGCAACAGATTCCAGGCTCCGAAGGCAAAGAGGCTTGGCACATACTCACGCCCAGGTTGCACGTCAAAGTTTAACCAAATTAGCACAATTGAACTGCCTTTTTTTAATTCTTAAGCAATGTCTGCCCGGGGTTAATATAATTTATCGTGAGCGATTACAGGAATAATATTAGCAGCAGACGTCAAGTAAAAGAAATTAGAATATTTGAGAAGTAATCCCGTATAATAAAATACGAAATATGTAATGCAGCTTGTGGCGAAACCTTCATAAATCCTAAATAGCGAGGATTAATACCCACTAGGGGGGGGGGTTATAGAGAGGTCTCGCAGGGCGCAAATTAGCGTACATTAAATTAATTTACGTTAGAGTAGCTTAGTTTAAATTTTGGTTCAATTACACAAACATAGTTTAGTGCCTTGCAAGATTTGAAGGACACCCCTGTAATCCATTAAATATAATTGCGTCCTTATAATTTTGCACGTAACCTTGGTGTTAAAAACCCATGTTCTGGAGCTTGGAAAACGAAATATTTCCGTGCAAAACACATCGTTTAATTTTTTCGGTTGTAATTTTATAAAACATTTGGTTTTTTTAAGGGGAAAAATAGCTCATTTTCGAAGCAAAAATATATATTTCGTAGAAATCTACGTAACGTATAGCTTTTTAAAGTGGTTTTATTTTGAAGCTATCTCTGCTTACTTTATCATGTGATAATGAGAAACTTATTAAAAAATATTACTGTTAGTTGTCCAGGGAATTAATTTTTTTAAACAACATTTTGCCTAAACGTTTTTCTACCGAAAAATGTATTAAAAATTGCTCCAGTCATCATATGAACATAAGGTAGGAGCTTACTGTCCTCGATAACGTTAGGTTGGTATCCAATCAGCTGTTTCGCGGGTTTCACCACATTGTTTCTGACTGTCGTGTTTACCTAAGAGGTTTTTGGTTTTGTTCGTTGAAAATGGTTAGTAAATGTGTTGCTGAAGACATTAAGTGGCAAGTAATTAGCCTTTGGAAGGTCAATAAAACATATGGATACATTGCTTAAACATTATCATTCTGCAAAACATGGATGGAAAAAGTAGTTTGAAAATATCGTGAACACGGATCTGTGGAAGACATACCCAGCTCTGGACGGCCAATAAAGACAACATCCTGGCAAGACATGATGATCGTGAAGAAGCCGAAATTGTATCGAAATGCAAGTCTCCCCGATCTTCGCGATCCTGTGACTGAGCTGAGTGTACGCCCTAGAATTCAGATTAGTGAACCAACTATTTCACATCGTCTTAATGATGCTGGGGTTAAGTCCCACGTGGAATCGCGCAAGCCTCTTTTGAGCAAGATTCACACAGTTAGTTTTGCTTTGAGAGGAGGAACTGACCAAAAGAGGCTTGGGGGAGAGTTGTTTTTTTTTTCAGACGAAAGCAAGTTTGATCTGTTTCCTCAGAATGAGGCGTACCAAAACCCAAAAAAAAAAAAAAAAACATCTCCCAGCACATATCGCTCCATATGCTCAGCAGGGTGGAGATTCATTCATGGTTTGGGGATGCATAACATCTGAGGGGCCAGGACAGTATCAGCTAATTGATGGGACAATTAATAGTCACCGATACTTCATGACAATAGAAGAATTTATGCTGCCAAGTGTTGATACACTTTTGGTACGTTGAGCTTTTGGACTCACCAGCGCACAGTCGTAATTTAAATCTCACTGAAAATCTGTGAAATTGTATGGTATTAGAGGCAGTAAAGAAGAAGCATAAAAATAAGACTGTGTTGGCTGATCTCTGGCAGCAGGTTTCTAAATGACGCTGCTTAAAATTGATTGACTTTGTGACGAAGGAACCTTTATCACATGTGTGATAATTTTTACCATCTTGAAATGTGCATGTTTGTAAGGTATGTTTCTTGTTGTCCAGCCTATGAGCAGACGTGGGAAGGTAAATAAACACCTACTCCAATGCTGTGTGAAGGAACTTCGGTCCAAGACACACGACGCCTGCCACCGCTTCTAAAAGCAACACACTTGTGTATTGCGGATTGCGGCTCGAGGCTGTTACGGCGTATGGCCTGCGCGCCAAAGAGACGTCGAGTTGGAATTGGAGAATGATAATGTCATTGCGAACAAACTTGTGATTGGTTTTCGATGTTGTCGTGAGTTCTGGAGGCCTGACCTGCAACTCTTGGCGTGGGTTTCGCGGGAGGGGTTGTAGATCGGGTATGTAAGTCGCGTGGCGAGCTGGACCTGATTCTGAGGCAGCTGAAAAGCAATTGACTGAGCCCTGGAGTTATTTGGAGCGGCCTTCCATGAGACAAGGGATATCACGCACCCAATAAATTCGAAATTAACTAGCACACTTGCCTACAGCATCACAACATACTAGACAGACATCGAGACACTACAATCACTCCAGTCGACATGTTGAGTGGAGGGGAGCTTCACTCCCCTGCAGAACACAAACACACGTAAAATCCTTAGACATAGCCACAAAATTAAAGCTTAGATACGGCCGGTGCGCCCAAAAATTTCGTCTAGACGGAACCCCGCTGCCGACCCAAGGATTTGAGTATGTGTTGGGTTGCATTTGTTTAACGAACATCCTGTGAGTTATGAGAGTCTAGGTTCCCGGTCTCACAACACCAAGGTCATTCCGCGGCGTATGAGGGTTCGGCGTTGGTGGGGAAGAGGAGATCATCGGCGAGTTCTCAGGGACTCGGTCAGCGGCTTGAGGAGGAGCTGCGCGAACTTCGGCTTAAGGGGTCCGCCTGCCTGGCGCCAGAACTGCGTTACAGTTTGTGCGAAATCCAGGTTTCTTTACGAAACTATTAAACGTGCGTCCAATGTGCTAGTCTACAAAAATAACGCACACTTCAGACTATGCATGTCGGTTACTTTCAAGATGTCACGCACATTAGAAACACCGTTTCGGAGCACTCCAACATAGCTGAAAACGGCTTTTTCAAAGCAGCGTATCTCAAAATATACGCATTATTTANATCCAGGTTTCTTTACGAAACTATTAAACGTGCGTCCAATGTGCTAGTCTACAAAAATAACGCACACTTCAGACTGTGCGTGTCGGTTACTTTCAAGACGTCACGCACATTAGAAATACCGTTTCGGAGCACTCCAACATAGCTGAAAACGGCTTTTTCAAAGCAGCGTATCTCAAAATATACGCATTATTTANACCGTTTCGGAGCACTCCAACATAGCTGAAAACGGCTTTTTCAAAGCAGCGTATCTCAAAATATACGCATTATTTACACATAAGTAATCTAGGGGCATGCTGAAAGTCCTACAGGTACTCGTAGCACGACGAGAACACCGCATACCAATTATGAGCCATGCGCGTAAAGACGATGACGCACTTGTAGCGTGTGGCAGTGTCGCCCTTATCACTCCCTAATTCTCGGCCTTAAATGGAGAAAAAAAACTCCAGGCAGGCGGGCATCTTTACAAGGATTCATCAGGTTAAAGTATGATCGGGAATCTGTTGTCTTCACGTAGAGATCGGAACATAGTTTTTACCGGTAGGAAAATTAACTTTAATTTCAGCCGAATGAAGCCATATACTTAGTTTTTGGCGGAAGCGAGTTGAAACTTTGGAATATTTCTGCCGAAGTAATGTACTTAGTTTTTGGCAGAAGTGAGTTGGGACTTCGCTTGTTGCTGAAATCGTGGACTTAGGTTTTGGCGAAGAGTTAATCTGGGACATATATTTTCCTGTTTGAGTGTGGATTTAGAAGAAAAGTGGGACTGACAAATTTTTTCCTAGACAGGGTGTTGCAAACATTCGATAATGCTCCGAAGTTACCGCAGTGGGGAAGGAGCTACGAAGCAGCTACTAGGAAGCTCGAAACGAGGGGACTCTAGGACACGCTGGAAGTGTTTGTGTAGAGGAAGAAGTGCGGTACGGTAGTCCCAGAATAGGAAGGAAGAGGTGTCTTGTGTGACAGAATGAATGAATGATGGTATGGATATTGTATGCNACGGTAGTCCCAGAATAGGAAGGAAGAGGTGTCTTGTGTGACAGAATGAATGAATGATGGTATGGATATTGTATGTGGACATTGTATACTGTATATCGGGGCGAACACTGCTAGAGTACGCCCGGCTTTTATCTTACTGGTGTGTTGTGGAGAAGCAATACCTGCACCTCAGAGTGTAAGATGAAGAGAACACCCTCAGCCTATGGTATTATGTGAATGTATAGGATGACTGGAAGGGAGCAATGGCTGCACGATGAGGGAAATACTCTCGGCTCGGTGCTTGAGTGCCTTCAAGGATGTTTTGTGTAGATGACAGAGGGAAAGTGTATAACTTTTAGTGCAACTATTGGTCACATTTTGTTTAGTTGGGGGAGCCTCATGTCTAAAGTCAAGGGCCTTCGCAGGCGATGCAAATGGGTGTACAGTAGCATTGTTACCTTGTAATAAGTGATGTTTTGGCTGTATTTGTATGGATAATGATCAATGCAGGTGGTCATGTTTGCACCTTTTAATTATGCTTAAAATATCAGTATTCTACACAAAACAAAGAGTGGCACCGTGAACAAAAAAAAATATAAAGTATCGCTTGGCCACAATTATATGTTCATTAATAACCAAGCCCTTATATTATTAATTTGTGATTACACCTGCACCACTCTGGAAGGTGAAAGTGCAGTTGTCAAATTTTCCCTGATCCTATGAAGATGTGACGGCTGTGATGTAAAGAAAAATCGCCACGACTTGATACCAGATAGAATTAATGCCTGCATAAAAGCCAATACTGGTCCTACCAAATATTGAGATACATATACTTAAACTCAGTGTCAATAAGTTTGTATTTTCTTTTTAGTTTTTTGACAAAATATCTGTTAGCATTTTTTTTGTGGGTTCCTTAAACTTTAGCCCTCTCGTTCATAGATAAGATCATTTTTAGCATTTATTAACTAAAAATAAAATTAATGAAATAGCCGATATCAGATGTTTTCGTTAGAGCAATGGATGTTGTTCCAAGCTTGTTTGCTGCTTCTAGAAATGTTTTCAATTATTATCTTAGTATTTCAACTTCAAGATTTAAAATGTAATTTATTACAGTGTTATGAACAGATTTCAGCTAGCTCAACATTTATAATATTTGTATCATAGTTTACATTTGTCCTCACCAAAATGTACTTCATTAGATTACACACTCAAAAGAAAGATATAAACTAGAAGTGGCAGAATCAAAATCAAACTAGGGAAAGATTTAAAAGTTGTGAGTAAAGTATGGATTTAGAACGTTTGTTTGACTGTTATTACAATTAACATAAAAATAATAGTTTAAAATAAAGTTAATTCGTTTTATTAAAATATTTAATTAAAATGAAATTTATATTCACAATTGCCAAAAACTGAAGACGGGCTGATCCTCCACAACTCTTCTTCTCCGGAGGATCGATAGTATTTTATTTATTTGTTAATAATATTTGTAAATANACGGTAGTCCCAGAATAGGAAGGAAGAGGTGTCTTGTGTGACAGAATGAATGAATGATGGTATGGATATTGTATGCGGACATTGTATACTGTATATCGGGGCGAACACTGCTAGAGTACGCCCGCCTTTTATCTGACTGGTGTGTTGTGGAGAAGCAATACCTGCACCTCAGAGTGTAAGATGAAGAGAACACCCTCAGCCTATGGTATTATGTGAATGTATAGGATGACTGGAAGGGAGCAATGGCTGCACGATGAGGGGAATACTCTCGGCTCGGTGCTTGAGTGCCTTCAAGGATGTTTTGTGTAGATGACAGAGGGAAAGTGTATAACTTTTAGTGCAACTATTGGTCACATTTTGTTTAGTTGGGGGAGCCTCATGTCTAAAGTCAAGGGCCTTCGCAGGCGATGCAAATGGGTGTACAGTAGCATTGTTACCTTGTAATAAGTGATGTTTTGGCTGTATTTGTATGGATAATGATCAATGCAGGTGGTCATGTTTGCACCTTTTAATTATGCTTAAAATATCAGTATTCTACACAAAACAAAGAGTGGCACCGTGAACAAAAAAAATATAAAGTATCGCTTGGCCACAATTATATGTTCATTAATAACCAAGCCCTTATATTATTAATTTGTGATTACACCTGCACCACTCTGGAAGGTGAAAGTGCAGTTGTCAAATTTTCCCTGATCCTATGAAGATGTGACGGCTGTGATGTAAAGAAAAATCGCCACGACTTGATACCAGATAGAATTAATGCCTGCATTAAAGCCAATAGTGGTCCTACCAAATATTGAAATACATGTACTTAAACTCAGTGTCAATAAGTTTGTATTTTCTTTTTAGTTTTTCGACAAAATATCTGTTAGCATTTTTTTTTGTGGGTTCCTTAAACTTTAGCCCTCTCGTTCATAGATAAGATCATTTTTAGCATTTATTAACTAAAAATAAAATTAATGAAATAGCCGATATCAGATGTTTTCGTTAGAGCAATGGATGTTGTTCCAAGCTTGTTTGCTGCTTCTAGAAATGTTTTCAATTATTATCTTAGTATTTCAACTTCAAGATTTAAAATGTAATTTATTACAGTGTTATGAACAGATTTCAGCTAGCTCAACATTTATAATATTTGTATCATAGTTTACATTTGTCCTCACCAAAATGTACTTCATTAGATTACACCCTCAAAAGAAAGATATAAACTAGAAGTGACAGAATCAAAATCAAACTAGGGAAAGATTTAAAAGTTGTGAGTAAAGTATGGGTTTGGAACGTTTGTTTGACTGTCATTACAATTAACATAAAAATAATAGTTTAAAATAAATTTAAGTCGTTTTATTAAAATATTTAATTAAAATGAAATTTCTATTCACAATAGCCAAAAACTGAAGAGGGGCTGATCCTCCACAACTCTTCTTCTCCGGAGGATCGATAGTATTTTATTTATTTGTTAATAATATTTGTAAATAATAATTGCCACATAGTCTCATTGCCCAGGCCTGTTCAAAATAGCACTAGCTCAATCTCCCAAGATCACTAGTTATAAAGATAATTAGTGACAAAATATCTATGAAGTCCTAGTTTTAACAATAACGCATTCTTATCATAATAGCATTTTATGAAATGTCCATAGTAACTCTAATATATGAAATACAATAAAATTTATAAATTTAGTTTTTAAAAATTTTATTGAGTGGTTAAAATTATTATATTTATATTTTGGTAATTTAATGGAAGAAGTGTCAAGGTAGGAGGTCCGAGCTACATTAACAGTATACACCTGGTGGTTCATGACAAAGTAAAGTTTGAGAGAGACTTGTACAGTACGTCCATGTACCGCTTGCAAGCTGTGAAGGTGATGCAGGCAGGTTGTACACTGAAGAGCCCAAAAAACTGGTACACCTGCCTAATACCGTG
>NQII01001637.1:324172-370651 GCA_002778355.1 Clitarchus hookeri
AATGTCTGAAAGTATGCAGGAGGCAATTCACACCATGAATCCTGCAGGGTAGACCACAAATCCAATCTGCGCCAATTTGAGAAAGGCTTGCACTTCTGTCACGTTTAATGATTCTTGTCAGTCGTCGTTTGTCCCTTTCTTTCACGATCTTTTTCCGGCCGCAGCGATGTCAAAGATGTGACGTTTTACCGGATTCTCGATATTCACGGTACACTCGTGAAATGGTCGTACGCGAACATCCAAATAATATCGCTACCTCGGAGATGCTATGTCCCATCTCTCGTGCGCCGACTATAACACCACGTTCAAACTCACTTAAATCTCGATAGCCTGCCATTGTAGCAGCAGTAACCGATCTAGCTGCCGACCGCATCGCGTTACTCTGATTGGTTCCATACCTCTGTTATTTGCATACGCACGCCTATACCAGTTTTTTTTTTTGCTCTTCAGTGTATATCCGTTGCGTCATGACGGTTGACCTAGAGCGGCGGCTTAGGAGAGCCCTTCGGATATGCAACCGACTTACATGGTTGCCACGACGTAACTACAGGTGGTTAGCAGAGTGTACGAGGCTGTACGGTCACACTGAGACGCCTTCTCCAGTAGTGTATGTAGTGAAGGTTGCTCCATATAAGTATATGGCTGTTTTTCAGACTTACCTTGTAACTACGTTTCACTTTTAANGTATGTAGTGAAGGTTGCTCCATATAAGTATATGGCTGTTTTTCAGACTTACCTTGTAACTACGTTTCACTTTTAATTGACGTTACTTGCATTAATAACTGCTGAGCATAGTATAAATTGCCGAAGTATTCAGCTATGATAATATTATGTGGTTTCCGTGGCGTACCAAAACATCGAGTTTTTTTTATAACAATTAAGTACGTGGCGGTGTATGTTCAAACAAATTATCTTTATTGTGAAAATTGTGCTTCTGAAAAAAAAATTAGACATGAAACAAAATTTATTTTGTTATTTTGATGCATTTATATTAGTCACATTTCGTTGACTGAGCAAAACTAAGGCCAAAACGACTACGGCCGCATGCATACAAGACAAGAAAATATTCAACTTGAAATTTTACTTTCCGGAGATGGTTCAGCGATGGTTTCCCGTCACCTTTTGCAGTAGGGAAATGAAAGGACAGCACAGTACCTAGTCTTGTGATTGCCAGTCGGCAATCGGAAGAGCATCAGTTTATTCCCCGTTAAATAAAATCACTAGTTATGTAAGAAATGACTACAATGAGGCAGCAGGAAAAAGGTAATTGTAAGACCGGACACTTGGAATATTTTTTCAAAATTTAACGGCTATTTAGCTACGGGAAGGCTAAGGTATAAGGAACTTCAATTGCTACAGTAGGTTCCGAACCACGTGATGATCAGCGCGGCGTTTATAAACTGAGTCGTGTTAGAAGGTTTCAATGAGAGAAACGTTTGTTTGAGCCAACAATGCATTTGTTTGTATATGGCCAAACAACAGTTGATTAAAACATATATTTTGTTGTCAGGCACATTTTGTTTACCCAGCTAAACGGTTTGATCAGTTCAAGTGTAAGTAACAAAATCTGTTTTATGGTATTTCAGATATTGTTTAGTGAATAAAATATTTTGTTAGAGGAACTACTTATTTGTTTGGCCGTATCATACACAAACAAATACTTTGTTGGTTCAAACAACCAGTTGTCTCATTGTGAGCGCATACCATCGTCTGGCCACAGCCAGTTACAGTCATGCATAAGCTAGGAGAACGACAAGAGAATAAACTTATTTAAATTTAAAACAGAGAAGATCCTGTATAGAGAGGTATATTTCTACTATACAGATCAGTTTGATTTAAACTTAAGCAGAGCATACATTATATGGAGAGTTATCTCTCTACTTTACAAACCATTCTGGTTTTGGGGATTTTGGAGGCTTCGGGCCCAATTGGGGGGGGGTGGATGCTGCGGCCCATTTTTGTTTACACTGTATTTTAATTTGGGTATTGCAGGTCTTCCCTGCCAAATTTGGTCCTGATCTATCAAGCGGTGTAGAAATGTACAGAAAAAAAATACACTTAATCCATTCACGGTTTCTTCGCACTTTTCTGAAGCCCTGCTAAAGTTCTACTACAAAGATATCCCTTCGCCTCTGGCAAACTAAGCTTAACTACGTCTAGAAAATTACACCAAAAGATAACGCACCGAATTCACGCGCATTCAGTTGTAATAATATTCTACACGAGAACGATTTCTTACTAGGCGCTATCTACGCAGATGTTTTCTCGCGGTTTTTAGTCATATTTATTATAATTGAGATTTTATGATTTGTGAATAAAATGCATGTAAATCTTCAATTTAAAAAATCATAATATACTTTTATCTTAACAGATGTATAAAACGCTTCCGATGCATGGCATATTTAGGAAATAACTAAACACGTCGTAAATGGGGTGATTTTTCAAAAGGTCTGAATCAAAAAGTGTGAAGAAACCGCGAGTAGACCATACTTGCATACATACATACAAACTTTGACTCTTAAATAGTGCAGTAGGGCACTCACCGGAGAGGAAGGTGACGTCCTCGACGGCGAGCTCAGTGCCGTCGTGGCCGAGGGCGGCGACCCTAGCCGTGTAGTTGGCGCAGACGAGGTCGGTCTGCACGTACATCTCGTACAGCGACGTGTTGGCGCATTTGACGGTCTCTCCCCCGGTCTCCAGGCACACCCGGTACTTGGAGCCGCACTTCGCGAAGGTGTCGGTCGTCTGCCACTCCACCTCCGCCTGGTAGGCCCCCGGGTACTCCACCGTCACGTTCGCCACCAGGCCCTCTGCAGGCACACACACACCACGTCGGCCCGTCGTCTCACCTATCCCACGCCTACATCTCTATTTTGACCAAAAGGAGGCCACGGTGGTGTAGTGGTCAGACTACTCGCCTGGCACCTAGGAGTATCTGGTTCTTCTCCTGGATCTTCGCATGCGAGAATCGAGCCGGACGATGCCGCTTGTCGGCGGGTTTTCTCGGGGATCTCCCGTTTCCCCCGCCCTTGCATACCGGCGCTGCTCCATACTCACCTCGCTTCGCCCTCAACGGTTCTCAAGACCTCGATGTTAAAAACCGCTCAAATCTCACCACTCCACTATTTTGATAATATGTACTTCACAATTTTATAACATGACGTCAATAACACTATCAGGAAAATATCATATCAGTGAGGGAAAATATATCTAAAGCAAACTGTTATCTTCATTATGATAAGGTAGGAAGGCAGGGCTTAACATCTCGTCAACAACTAGGTCGTCAGAGATGGAGCAAGTTGCTCAGAGAAACGCGAAAAGGGAAAGAATCGGCCACGGGCCGTAGTCAGGAACCACCCGAGTATTTGCCAGGAATGAGTTCTGGAACCCATGGAAAACAGAAATCAAAATGGATGGACCGGGATTCAAACCCAGATCCTCCAGAATGCGAGTACAAAGTTTAACCAGTTTACCACCTCGCTCAGTTCTTGATTGCAACGACAATTATCAATTTTAAAATTAACTTTTTTCTGCCAAACAAACATCAAAGTTACTTAAACACATAATTTATATTTCAGATGTAGTGGTGATAATATTACTACACAATCTAGCAAGATTAAATGATAGTATATAACCACTACGTGTTTTTACGTAGTAGATGGCTACCAACCTGTTTAACAAATTAATTAACACTAAGTGATAAAAATCATGCTGTGTTCACAAGTTTGACTGACGAGAAATGGCCGCAACGCTGTATCGAGGTCAATATGTGTGTCAGATTTCCAAAGTGAATGTGTGAAAAACTACAGACCACATGTACAGTGTTATGAAGTGTTCTCAATTTAATGGCGACTGTTCTAAGCATATGTTGAAAACAATTTTTAGTAGTTCGTGTGTGTAGGGAGAGTTTAACGCCCGTATAAGAGAGAAACCTTATGTGTATAGTGACAACGAGATTCCCTGTACGAACTGGTGGCGGATGTAGGTTCCTTTAGGTGCAAGTTTAGACTGATTAGTTTTCAAGTTTTTATTTAGCCTTCCGCCATTAAAGCCGGGAGCGTTATTGTGTCATTTAAAAATGCGTGTTCTCACACTACATACACTGGCCTCAGCAAGTCTTGGAACTGTAGGTAGTGCCACGTCGACCGGAATGGCTCCTCCCGAGGTACTCTTGTATACTGGATCCATTGAGGTTGGACTCGGGACAGCAGTGGTTGAAACTCCGCATGCTGGAGGAGATCTGGAGGGCAACCACCCAGAGAAGGGTCGATGCAATGAGCGATGGCACAGCNACTCGGGACAGCAGTGGTTGAAACTCCGCATGCTGGAGGAGATCTGGAGGGCAACCACCCAGAGAAGGGTCGATGCAATGAGCGATGGCACAGCTCTAGTGCTGGCCTGGACAGTGAGTGAAGGTTTGGATAGTGCCTCAGCCGGACCTCGAGGGCCTCTGAGTGTAAGGGCCTCAGAGGATGTGGGGGGCGAGGGGAGTGAATAGCGTGCTGCAGTTCCAGGCTGGGACTGGCATGTTGCAGTTCCAAGNGCTCTAGTGCTGGCCTGGACAGTGAGTGAAGGTTTGGATAGTGCCTCAGCCGGACCTCGAGGGCCTCTGAGTGTAATGGCCTCAGAGGATGTGGGGGGCGAGGGGAGTGAATAGCGTGCTGCAGTTCCAGGCTGGGACTGGCATGTTGCAGTTCCAGGCTGGGAATGGCGTGTTGCAGTTCCAGGCTGGGACTGGCATGTTGCAGTTCCAGGCTGGGAATGGCGTGTTGCAGTTCCAGGCTGGGACTGGCGTGTTGCAGTTCCAGGCTGGGACTGGCGTGTTGCAGTTCCAGTCTGGGAATGGCGTGTTGCAGTTCCATGCTGGGACTAGAAACTGGTCAACTCCGGCCCTAGCTGAATGCTCCTTCGCGCTGACTGAGCGTACCTCAATCCTTTGTCATTTAGGAGTCCACCGGCATAGTGTAGTAATACGATGACATGCCAGAAATCATGGGATAGCAGTATGTAAAGGTAATAGTCGGTGATGCTACCTTACCGTTACGTCTTCAAAGTTCCCATATGACAGCGTGTGAGTGAGTGTGTGCTAGTTATGGCATTATTGGAGTTCTTCATTGTCTTATGGTACTCCCACAACCATGGCATATTCCAGCAGGATAATGCACGGTGCCATCGGCCGAAGTTGTCCAGAATTGATTCGAGTAGCATTCTGGACAGTTCCAANTCCAGCAGGATAATGCACGGTGCCATCGGCCGAAGTTGTCCAGAATTGATTCGAGTAGCATTCTGGACAGTTCCAATGTCTTCTATGGCCACTTAGTTCGCTCTATATTAACCCCATAGACATGTTATGTTTTATGGGAAGCGATGAGGCAAATTGATAGAGCTCTCCTACTTTCAACGAGGACAGCTTTGGAGCTAGTGTATCTAATACTGCCAGTGTGTTAGGTGTATCAAGAGAGAGTAACTGTGCCCAAGGTGATGACAGCATTCGCACCCAATATCCGGCACCTGCAGATAGCAGAGAGCTGTGTGTAGCAGTGCAGACGGCATGTCTCAACATCTATCCACAAGTGTTTCGTCCACTTGTGGAATCGATATCACGACAAGTTGCTGCACTTCGCCGGACAAGAAGAGGGCCTACATGAACTTCTGACACGTCAGTGTACTCCACAAGGAAGTTGAGCGCAATCACCTGTTGCTTTCCTTTCAAAGGCGGCCTGGGAACAGCATATTACCGAGTGTCGTAACGTTTTCTACCATCCTGATCTCGTTTCACCGTGTTTTTTCCCCCTAATCACTCCATGCGAAATCCGGGAGAGTGGTTCGTTACTAGAGGACTTGGCACATTCTTTCCCCGTTCCTGATATCCGAGCTGCTAGTTTTCTCTCTACTGACCTCACGGTCGACGAGCTAAGCAGCCGTAAGTAAATGAAAATAAAATTTGTTAAACTCTAACTGTGGAGTTACCTTGGTTAAATTACTAGCTATTTTGCTGGGAAACTTAAATGAAACGACATGTTAAGAACAAACTTTTTTTCAAAATTTTTAATTTTGTTATGTTATTCTAGTGACATTTAAGACTGAAATTAANTTTGTTATGTTATTCTAGTGACTTTTAAGACTGAAATTAATTTGGCATTAAACATAAATATTTTATTTTTCTTACACTTTCATTATGTTAAAGTTGCATATATCACAAAGACATAAATAAATTATTTTCAAAACATACAAAATGCTTTGTATATGTCAAGATATTTTGATATGGAAATTAACTATTACAATTTCTGCCAGATGCCGTCCAACTTGTGTCATTTCCCTTTTCCCCCAAATAAGAAATATGTTCCAAGCTTATGAACGCAATCACAATTCAAAGTATCAGTTTTAATGTTTTTGTAACCCACAAATAATAATAAGAAACCCGCTTGCGCGAATAAAAAAACCTGAATTAAATAATCTATAAGGTAACTTGATATATCTATTCATTCCCCTGTAGAAAATATGTTGTATTTTCTTATTTGTTTATTAGTGAGAATCTCCGAAGATTTTTGTGTAAATAATATTAATAAACTTTTTGTGCTAAATTAAAACAAAGCGTTTCGCTTTTTGTTTACTTTTTGCAAAAAAAAAAATTTTTTCCCCTTTGTGTGTTTGGAAGAAGTGTCATTGAAATCTAGTAATGCAGTTTTATAAAAAACTGTGGATTACATTAGTTATTTCAGGGGGGGGGGAACCGGCACGTAATTTCCACAGGTTTAACGACATGTATCATAAAGCCAGTATACTGTATAATAAGTAATTGTTTAGTTTCTAGCGCTTTTTAATATATTCGTTTGAGGGCGTGGAGGCCCAGCACGTGCACTCTGAAGACCGACGTCTCCCTCGCCGAGTAACACTCGTGCGTGAGCGCGGTCGATTACCACTCGTGAGCGCGGTCGACTAACACTCGTGAGCGCGGTCGATTACCATTCGTGAGCGAGGTCGATTAGCACTCGTGAGCGCAGTCGATTACCACTCGTGAGCGAGGTCGATTAGCACTCGTGAGCGCAGTCGATAAGCTCTCGTGAGCGCGGTCGATCAATACTCGTAAGCGCGGTCGATTAACGCTCGTGAACTCGGTCGGTCATGTCGACCGCGCTTCTCCCTTCCACAGCACCGCACTCAGAAAAAGGTTTGTTCCAGCCAACAGATTACTTGTTTGTATAGGGCCAAGAATATATTTTGTTGTCGCAACAAAATATTTTGTTGAGTAAACAAAAGTTGAAAAGCAACAAAATTTACTTTGTTCATTTAACGAAGTGCGCGCTTGAATAAACAAAACAAATGTGTTCGACCAAAGAAAAATTAGACTGCGGACAAAATATTTGGTTTAGTGAACTGTATGTATTTGTTTGGCCACTCACTTGATTGCCTTCGTTATAAAATACAACTCGAGATTTTGTTTGTAATTTTTGGTACAATTAGGATAGTAGCAATGTTTGTTAGTTCATTTTTATGCTCAATTATTGTATCAACATTTTAATAAAACAAGTTCAACAGGAAATTAAAAAGTAAAGCTGTTGAACTTGAAATAGTTATTTTCGTACGTTGTCCAGTATTTGAAATGTAGTTACTTAAAACATCCCAATTCCAGCTGAGGTTGCTAGCGCGTATCTCTCGAACGCAAACGATATAGATACCAATGGCGGTCGGATTTCCAATTTTTTATATTAACCAAAACTTTTTAATATACCTACACACAAACCTTTAGTTTCAACAACCAAATATCAGTTTGGGACAACCAAATAAGATCAATAAAATAATTTGCTTTCAACAACAAAATATTTTACTGTCCCTATAATAGACAATTAAATTGTTTGTGCCAGATAAAGTTTGTTTGACTCAACGAAACCTTTTTCTCAGAGCGAGCTCAGCGTACCACAGCCATGGATATGAGATAGGTTNAAAGTTTGTTTGACTCAACGAAACCTTTTTCTCAGAGCGAGCTCAGCGTACCACAGCCATGGATATGAGATAGGTTCCGCTTTTCGTTCTCTGCGCATGACCCCGATATTAACTCTACCATCACTAGCAAAACTGTCAAAGTCGCGTCGTCCGCAGTAAACAACGTGTTTGTTTGCATTACAGTTTTCAACAGACATAACCTATTATATGAATGGAATACTTCGACTGTCTGAAAACTATGTTGGAGGAAGTGTACAAACGTGTCAAAGCACTTATTTACATAATCAGAGTTCTGAACTCAATCCTATGCACGTTGTTTATGATATTACTGTTGGCAGGTACAGTTTTGGAACACGTGCAGTGCTTACTACGCAGCTCGTATGAGTACTCTACGCCATTTTCCTTCTACAGCCACAGCCACCGACTGTGCTGACTACCTGTAGCAAACACCGAAGTTAAGAAGCTTGCGAGCGTTGTGACATTGGGTGGTCCTGTCTGAGTAACACGTCGAAAACGTACGGGTGCAAATGCCTGCTTTTCTATCTTATATATTATCAAGATGCTTTGGGAATGACTTATACTGAGATAAGGTGTTTTTACACACAGCCGCAAACGAATTGTTGCTCTTCCGGTGTACTCCGCGCATTTCGGGATGCTTGATCTAGCAATGGCTCGTCACCTATCTGCCACCTGCATATTACACTTTCCGTGGCCAATTCCGATGGACATCACGCATACGCCAAGAGACATCACTCAAGCATATTCTTTACCTCTTCTTAGGCGCATGATGTCATAGTGCTGTTTTGGTTTTAAAACTAAATGTAAACAAAGGCACATTACTCGTTAGGTGTCTATAGATGTATTGCCAACTTGTAAGCCAATGTTGACGACATGCGTAAGACAAAAATCAGTCTACCCATTCTTAGGTGTATGGTTGTCATGTACCTAAATAAATAATATCCACGCGCATATAACATAACACTATGAAATTTGTACTAATGTGACGTGTTAATACAACATCAATTCATACTCTAACATGTATTAAATAAGAAGAAACCAGTTTCAATGGATACAAATTAAAAATAATTTCACTTTTAATGAATCGTGTAAACATATGAATACTTTAATCGCTTCGCTGCCAAACACACCTGTGAGTAATTGAGTCTTATTTGCTTTTAAGTATGCAGAGTTGCAGATAGAAGTTTTTTTTTCCCCCGCAGGTTGAATTTGATCAGCTATGAATACAGGTCGTACGTACAATTCCGCGTTATAGAACGGCACAGTCCTCNCAACTTGTAAGCCAATGTTGACGACATGCGTAAGACAAAAATCAGTCTACCCATTCTTAGGTGTATGGTTGTCATATACCTAAATAAATAATATCCACGCGCATATAACATAACACTATGAAATTTGTACTAATGTGACGTGTTAATACAACATCAATTCATACTCTAACATGTATTAAATAAGAAGAAACCAGTTTCAATGGATACAAATTTAAAATAATTTCACTTTTAATGAATCGTGTAAACATATGAATACTTTAATCGCTTCGCTGCCAAACACACCTGTGAGTAATTGAGTCTTATTTGCTTTTAAGTATGCAGAGTTGCAGATAGAAGTTTTTTTTTTCCCCGCAGGTTGAATTTGATCAGCTATGAATACAGGTCGTACGTACAATTCCGCGTTATAGAACGGCACAGTCCTCTTCATACTCGATCAGAAGCCACTTGTTAGTTAAGTCATTCTACTGTTAACCCGGCCACAAGGACTGAAGCTACCCGAATGCTAGGCGTTTACTATTGGTTCTGAATCATGCAGGGCGTTTCGGATCAGGAGAGGTACAATGACACGCTTGAAACTGACACATACGTGTATGCCGTCTTCCTCGGCAGTGAATCACAACGCGAAGTGGCAGTGTCTGGCTATAAAGCGCATGTAGCACTATTACTGCCCCTGTGAATTAGACAATCGGGCGTACAGCTTTGGTGCGGGGAAGCCTAAGTGGCAAGGCTGCGGTGTTCAAGAAAGCGAATTGCGTCAGCCTGCCATGTGAGCCTTGCGAGATTTCAATCCGACGTGCTTTAGTTGAACGGATATGAAAATACATTATAAAGAAACGTAATTCCTGGTTTCAGTAGGATCGGGACTACTGGGTGGCCAAGTTGTTGGTCTTTACGTTCAGTTGTGCTAGAGTGGAGTGGAGAGATTTAAGTGGCTCTTAACACAGAGGTCTCGAGAGCCGATGAGACTGAAACGACGTGAGAATGGATCACGGCTGGAATGAAGGCGCGGGGGAAACGGGAGATCCCCGAGAAAAAGCGTCGACCAACGGCATCGTCCGGACACGATTCCCACTTGCGAAAATCCGGGAGTGGCCCGGCCGGGGATTGAACACGGTTCGCCGTGGTGGGAGGCGGGCCGCTGTGATGGAGATTTCGGTTTAGCCATAATTTTTCCGGCCTCCTTATAACATGATCGTGATGTAGCAGCTAGCAGAGCCTTAGAGCACACGGGGCTCGTCCATAACGCTGAACAACGATGAAGTATTTCACACTTTAGCAGTCGATGACCTAATTTCCAGATTCTAAAAATAATTTATACTCATCCATTTCATCTGGCTTGGATCAATCCCTTTACGTGCTATCACTAGGGGCAGTGATATTTCGCGAAAATATTCCGAGACAAGATACAGTCCAAAGCACTGTAGGGTCGTCCAGCTTCTNTTTCGCGAAAATATTCCGAGACAAGATACAGTCCAAAGCACTGTAGGGTCGTCCAGCTTCTTTGATTGGCTAAAAAAAATTCTGGCCTGTGTTAACAGTTTGCGCACGAATCACGAAGGTTCAGTGTCGGCGTTACTTAGTCCTGAGTGGCTTGGTCAAAGACGGACACAGTATCAACAGTCAATGGCGGTATAACAACAGCTGAGGTGTGTATGTACGCGAAAAGTCACTGGCCCTAGCTATCACTAATCTATTCGCTCTTGTAGTGTGTGTTCTATTAAAAGAAAAAATTTATGGTCAGCGCTGTGCATTGTCAGAAACAGCACCAATACAGGAGAAAATAAGCTGTTCGCGGTAAACTGAGCACTTTTGAAAGCCCTGCTTAATATCTGCTTGTATGCACATTATGTATTCTTCCGCGATGTGTATTGTTAACATTGTCATAGGCCTGATCACTTTATCCATACGTCGGTCGAGTAAAACTTAAAAACTATGACAAAAGTAAATATTTCACAAATTTGCTCATTCTTAAACTTGTATGCATTAAAAAAAATAAATCAAAAGAAATAATTTCAGTAATCACACATATTTACCTAACACTTTTAAATCAACGTTACGGCACGGTACTACGTTTTTTCAGTCGTTACCAACTTAACTGGGTGCATGACATTCAGTGCGTCCGTTCAATTGTATGCAAATAAGAGCAGTGAAATTTTTCAAAGGTTGATTTCAAATTGCGCAATTAACCGTGAGCAGTCTATAATGCTCTTGGTAGCTGCTGGCAAGTAATCATTTTATAATTAGCTATTTCTTGTGCATGTTTCTTTGTTGTCATGTACACTCACGGATATGTAAATACGCATAAGACAAAAAAAAANTAGCTATTTCTTGTGCATGTTTCTTTGTTGTCATGTACACTCACGGATATGTAAATACGCATAAGACAAAAAAAAAATCACTCTGTTGCAAAACGTGAAGTGAAAATTTTGTATATTCTAGAAATTGTTTATTTATATTTAGGGNAAAAAAAAATCACTCTGTTGCAAAACGTGAAGTGAAAATTTTGTATATTCTAGAAATTGTTTATTTATATTTAGGGTTGACAGAATAATAACAACGGGAAGTGCACATAAGGAACTTGCGCCGCGTCAGTTGCGAACAAAAACCGCCCTTAATGCGCCCCTGTAAGCTTAATGCACGTAGCCTTTGCGATTATTTATTCGTGTGATTCATGATTCTGTATTTTGCAGTGTTCGGACTTTATTGAAAACAAATTTTTCTGACGCAGTACTTGGCGATTTATCCTTCCACAAGTTCCATAAAACGCAAAATAAAAAAATTCAAAATAAAATAGTAATTGTATAATTTTTTGCTTCAAACCCGATACACGTAACAATTTTACCAACAATAGATGTTAACTACATAAATTATATATATATGCAATATAGCCATTTTTTAACAAGCATGAAGAGCCCTTGAAAACGACGGCTGTAGAAGATAAAACTGAAAGGAGGAGAGTGCACCGCGAACAAACACGCGGTGGTTTCTTGAATGAACTGATTCCCTACCTGTATTTNAAACTGAAAGGAGGAGAGTGCACCGCGAACAAACACGCGGTGGTTTCTTGAATGAACTGATTCCCTACCTGTATTCGAATGAACTTTTTAACTTAAAAATATTCGTTTGGGCACTAAAACTGGTTACTTTCTAGAACAAGTTATAAGTATCTGCTTGTGTTATTACACGTCTACGGAAAGAAGTTCTATGAGTGTTAAGGACGCCACCTACGTGCAGCTATTCAGCGCGTTCGAGCGTCAGAAACAAGCGAGCGATAAGGGCGACATTGGCACGCGCACCAAGTGCCCCGTCACTCCTACGTGCAAGGCACTGAAGTGGCGTGCAGTGTTCCCGTCGTGCTGCGTGTGCCTACGGCACCGTAACCCTGTCATTTTACTGCCGGAAAGTCTCAAGCATTTCTGACCAGTATATCACGAGACGCAGACGAGCTGGAAAGCCAATTNAAACTGAAAGGAGGAGAGTGCACCGCGAACAAACACGCGGTGGTTTCTTGAATGAACTGATTCCCTACCTGTATTTGAATGAACTTTTTAACTTGAAAATATTCGTTTGGGCACTAAAACTGTTTACTTTCTAGAACGAGTTAGAAATATCTGCTGGTGTTATTACACGTCTACGGAAAGAAGTTCTATGAATGTTAAGGACGCCACCTACGTGCAGCTATTCAGCGCGTTCGAGCGTCAGAAACAAGCGAGCGATAAGGGCGACATTGGCACGCGCACCAAGTGCCCCATAACTCCTACGTGCAAGTCGCTGAAGTGGCGTGCAGTGTTCCCGTCGTGCTGCGTGTGCCTACGGCACCGTAACCCGGTCATTTTACTGCCGGAAAGTCTCAAGCATTTCTGACCAGTATATCACGAGACGCAGACGAGCTGGAAAGCCAATTTTAGATATGTTGGAGTGCACGGAAATAGCTTCTCTGATGTGATTGATGTATCGAGAGTGTAATTCGTTCCTCGTCTGAAGTGTGTCTTCTATTTTATTCGTAGGCCGGTAAAATGGAAACCATTTCAGTGGTTTCATAAAAAAAATCTTATTTCAGTCACTAAGCAAAGCAACTTAAGGCGCCCGCCTACCTGGAACAAAAAGGGTGCAAATCCGGCTCTTCGCGCCCTCGCTATTCCCGCTGTCTGCCACGCGCATCAAATACGCCATTGACGCTAAGCGCAAGGCTCTGAACTGGCGTGCAGTGTTCTCGTCGTGCTGCGTGTACCTATGGGACTTTCAGCGGTGACCATATTATTTTATTAGTGGGAAGTCTTTAGGAAGGTTCAGTGCAGGCGCCTATAGTAGTTTTGTATGTATCTGATGCGTGCATTTTGAGCTACAGCGCCTTGGAAAGGCCGTTTTTAGCGGTTTTGGAGTACTCTGAATTGATGTTTCTAACGTACGTGATATTTTGAAAGTACTTAACAGCTCTCGTCTGAAGTGTGTGTTCTTTTCGTAGATCAGCACGTTGGACGCACGCTTAATAGTTTCGTTAGAAAACGTGTATTTCGAACACTCTGCAACGCAGTTCAAACGCCAGGTAGACGGGCGCCTTAAGTGCAAGGTAGTCTGCGCTCTTAATGTATGACTTGCACCATATGCAGTATGGGTTACGAGATGTAGGCGCTTATGGCAGCACGAGCAGACCGCACGGTGATAACACATTCGTCTTAGTTTGTTTCGTGGTTCACTAAATATTTCATAACCAACGTCCAAAAAATATGTCTCTCTGTAGCTGGATGTATTTTAGAAAAAAAAACCTTATTGGAGTTGTGGAATTGGAATGCAACTAACAGAAGGATCTTATGTCGTAACGTGTTAGTAAATATTAAAAGAAGAATTTTTTAAATATAGTTTACGTATTAATACATATGTATATATAATAAGAGGCAATTCTCAACAACATACATCGTGATAATAACCTGTTAATTTTTCCAAAAATAAATCAGTGTCATTTTATAGATGCGTAAACGTTGTTAATAAGTTTGATGACTATTTTCATTTTCACATTTGTATTTAATATCACAGAGTATTTAAATATATAATCTTATATGAGCTCAATAGTAGTTTTTCTTTCTTCGCTTTCACCGCAAATAACAAGGAAGCGATTAGTTTTGAAATTCGATAGTTTTAAAATTTTTGTTTTACTTTTTAAAACAACACTTAACTAGCAAAACGTATCACTCATAGGATGTTCGCTGAACTATTAGAAAAGTTTGCTTTAATCAAAGTATAGACATATAAGTGTTTTAAGTATCACTGTTTCAATCAATTTTCATACTAACTTACCAGTGCAGTTTTTGGTGTCATCTCCGTGAGCAGGAACAATTAAGAGGACAAGTAATAGAAAACACCTGTAAAAGAAATCAGAAATACGATTATTATTTCCACTGGTAATCTATGCTTGCGTATGTGAGAGTCTAGCCTCACTATCAACCCATTATCATCTGCGAGCTTAAGAGGTAAAGTAAATACGAACATTCTACACCGTATAGTAGACAGATACAAACTGGCGAAATGATGTGGCTGTTCCTTTGATGCGGGAGTGCCCAATCGCTGATTGGCTCCACGAGGCCCTATTGTCTAATTGGCTACTGCATGCTGCAAAATGTTCCCTATTGACAGGCTTGCATGTAGGTTACCAGCCGGTGATTGGCGAACGGCGTTTTAACATGTGGATGGCCAGTGACGCCATTTTGCTGGCGTGTGGGGCTGGAGTTCAACGTATTAACGGCTGTTTCAACTCCGACCTCTGTGGTACAGTTTGCAAAATAAAAAAATACAAATTTCAAATAAAAATAATTTTTACAGTTTTTTAGAAAGTCATCGGACTTTGGCTAGGTGATGTTTCTTGTGGCGTAGAGAACTTCTTTAGCTGGCCAGTATAAACAATCAAAAACAGCAGTTTTATCTTATCTTTTAACACTGAAGTACTTTACCCCGTCAATTACTCTTTCAGTCATTCCTTCCACTTCTATGTACAATGAAAATGAAATTGTTTCACTAAACGTAATAGGGTTGTATAAGGTAAACAAAAATATTAAGCACATTTAAAGAAGTAGTAGAGCTATAAAAGGCTCTTTCGTACCGAATACGCCATTGTCTTTTTTTTTTAAGAATGTGACGTAAAAAATCGTTTGTACTGAAATATTTTATAATATATGTGATTAACGTGATTAATAAGGCACGAAGTTGCTTGGCCGAACCAAGCTCCTGGCATCAATAAACTAGGCCGCACCACCGTCACCTGTCCTTGCGATCACAGTGCCCCAAGCGGACGTGCGAAGAGACATTATGTTCCCTCCGCTTGAGAAAAATCTTGTGACGAACCAAAAATCCATACAGTATGTTCAAGCCCGTATTACCCAGAACGATATTTTTTGCAGTGATTATTATACAACATGCAGACTAGTGGGTTATGTTACATATAGAGGAAACATTTATAAAATATTTCTTGCAACTTTAAGCTGGTTACAATATTGTGTAAAATGAACGAAGAAACTTTTAGTAGAAGGTTGCAATTATGCATAACGGGATAGAGGGGCAGTAACTTTAATTATTTTTTATGTTAAATATGTTTGTAGTAAAACTGAAGATGGAATGTTGCGTTGGGAGTTACGTGATATTTCATAGCAAAATATTATATCGCACGTTGGCTACGTCAAATTGTGACGTTTGACTATCAAGAGGTTGTCGATTTTAATGTAAATTGTACATAAGTTTCCTCTGAAACCGCCTCACCTTCCATTTACGTTACTTAGGCAAACTGCTTTACACGAGTGGTCACTGAAACCGGCGTAACAAGAAGGTCAAATAATGAATACGTGCTTTCCTCCAAAGTAACTAAACGCAGGGCTGGTTTAGACATGTTGCTGGCTTCTAACTGAGTGAGTGAGTGAGTGAGTGATGGAGCCGCTTGGAGTTCGATGACGTCAGGTAAGAACTTTTGTTAACTAATGTGCAAATTTGTATCAACAGCGGTTAAATAAAGTCCGACACTGACAAATTCATAAAAACCCTTCTAATTTTCAAATTATTTTTTTTCTGTAGCATATATTTTAGCGCAAAAATTAACAACACCATTCATTAAATAATTTTCCTTTGCTTGGTGGATAATTTTTCTCAAAGAGAAACACTTTCATTCTCGAAAAAAAAAATCATTATATAATTTCTTTGGCAGCGACATGCCATCGAAAAAGCAATGATATATTTCAGACACATGTTTTTTCTCTGAAATATTCACTGGCAAAGACGTTAGAAAACTGAAGCTTAAAAAACAAATTTGTTAACTTGTTTAGTTTGAAACATATTTCTAATTACTACCATAAATATATTTTGAATTGTTTTTTTTTTTTTTTATGATTTTTTTTCAAATATGCAAAATAAGGATACTTTCCTAGTTTGAAAGTATTTCTAGATAACAAAATGAAACTAAATAAACTATAATGTAGACACAAAATTTAATAGTGTTCTGTTTAGACACTAGTCGTAAGTATTACTATTGCACTAAAACTTAAGACATTTTGCCATATTTTTAAAACACAAATTATAATACAATAGCATTCATTCCGTTAAAATTATAAGTCATTAAAGCATAAAAAAATGGCAATTAATTATGTGACATAAAAAACCCTATCGAGAGATAGTGAAAGGCATCATTCTCAGGTACACTTGTTTCAAACAGGAATTATACTATCTAAAGAGAACAAGCTAAGAAGTATCATCGCCTACGCTGGTAGATTGAAGGCGATTCAGTTTACCTCATAATGCGGAGGTTTCCTTGCGTCTCCGTGGAAAGGCGTATCGCCACTGGGTTCAAAGTTGTGTAACGGTTATTTTCCGCCGCATTGCCGTAACAATGCGACGTTCACACTTGATGGCACTCCATGATTTATCTGTCGAGTGGATCTGTCGATACCGCTCGATGTGCCGCAAAGACGATAACGACTTATCAGATGTGATTTTCTCGAATACTGATAATTACTTCTATTAAAAAGTAAGCCGACAGATGAAGAGGATAGTTGTCTATAGGGTGAATCTGAAGTAGCATGACAGCGAAAACGGAGAGATTGGCGAGGATATGACAGTTAGATTGGTATAAGGAACCCATGGTCGGTGATACTCCTGTAAGGATGCAAACTACGTAACAAAGACGATGAATAATTGTTAAGAGCTCTACGAAAAATTGAATTTGAGAAGAAAGGCTCAGGTAAATAATTAAACAGAATGTGAAGGAAGTTTCTGAAGACACAAAACGAAGACAGAGAAAATTTTGTAATTTTCATGCACATACCTACTACAGCAGGGTAGAAGACACTCACAAGAGAAAATGTCTAACAACTCTAAGAAAATAGGAAATATTCGGTATCTTATATAAGCTGCTGGGAAAAAAAAATTCAGACAATATGTCGCTCCACAAAAGCTGTGAATAGTTGAATTAATATTTAAAAAATCTGTTTGACGAAATGAATTATATACTTTGTTACTGCTTAATGATTAACTGGTAAGTAGAAGTAAGAGAAATATTCCACGAATGGGGCGTACCGGAGGGTACTGAACGTACCCTGATGTCCACAGTGGATGATTTGGTGAAGATGGTAACTTGGATAAAGATCATCAAGCATCTATATAAGAATTTTCGTGAAAATCTGTTCAAAAGTGACTGCAGGGATTAAAGAATTTGAAGAAAAAATCCCCTACGTCAAGCAGAAGGGATTGAAGAAAGGTGTATACTTAGTATCGTATAAGGACATTTTTAACATGTTTTTAGACAGCCTATCCGCCAAGTACTCAATTGAAGCATTTAAACTTAATGTTTACTAGTAGCCATGTGGTTTGATCGTGAGGCACAGTGTCCCATCCGCCAAGTAGTCCCCTCCTTACTAGGTGTCTAGATCCGCCACTGAATAATAGTAGCGTGTGTACAACGGACCAAAAATACTATCTACTATGTACCTGGCAAAGCAGTTCCCACGAAGGTCCGTGCTTTGTACGGTTTTGTGGAATGCTTAGCTGCTAGAATTTCTCAGGATTTATGTACCCCTGTGTGTAGAGTATTTATATGTCGATTGTGGTACTATGAGGTGAAGACGGAACGAGTACCCCGAAAAAAACCCAACAGTCAACGGAAACGTCCGCCTCGTTTACCACACGCGAAAATCCGGATGAGCCCGCCGGGAATCGAACTCGGTTAGTCTTGGTAGGTGGCAAACAGTCTGTCTACTTCACCGGCAAATCACCCGTCCAGCAATTGGCGGTGTCAACTGAAATAGCATTTTGTGTTTTAAAAAGTAAACACCAGTAGTACAATTACGCTTGAGAAATTTTCAAAGGTTATAAGTGCTTCGATACCTGAGTGAGCTCTTCGGTTTTGCAGAAATTACCCCTTATCTACAGACAGCTCTACTCTTTTGTATAATATAAAGAAATTCCTTAATTATAAGTCTGAAAGCGAGCTCAACAGTGTAATAACGAACAGTGTGGAAGTCTCCTCTATATTTGACAAAAACCTCGACCTTGAAGAAGATGAGAATTTTCGACTCAGTAAGGTGAAGAGACAATTTACCCACAAAGGAACAGATGAACTCATGCATCCAGGGATAGAGTCTATCAAGTTTAACTGTTTATACGTAATTCTCGATAAGGCCTCCTACTTCATCGTTTCGAATTATCGCAGGAGAAATTAAGTTTTTTGAGTGACGTATATCAACTCAAGTACCTGGAGAGCATAGGACATTTAAAAAGTTGAAAACAACTTCAACATTTGTTAACAGATGGTCAAGATTGTAACACAAAGAACTACATCGATAACGGGATACTTCCAGCCATGTTACCTTTAGCAAATTCTCCAGGTAAAGTATTGAACTACATTGTCTATAATATTGTTACAAGCTTGCTGTTCTGCATCGCTTTCCTTGCCCCGCCCCGCTCGAGAGAGAGAGAGAGAGAGAGGAGTGTCTCATGGCCAGGCTGGTAACAGGAGGAGCGTGCGGATATTTACAAAGGCAAGCCGCTGCTTGTGCCAGATAAGCATATTGGGACTCGCACGCTCCCGACCTTGGGCGGATTGAATTTCTGGGGTTATATTTTCAAGAATGTTCTGGTATTTTCCCCAGCCTCTCCCAGCGATACTAGGGGGTTATATTTTCAAGAATGTTCTGGTATTTTATCCAGCCTCTCCCAGCGTGGCTAGGGGTGCGGGGAACCTTCTAGATAGTGCCAGCAAGACTACTAAAGCCGCGACGGGCCTCCGAGCCAATAGTCTTTAGTTTGGAGGATTTGTACATCCTTAAAAGCGAGGTGTGCGAAGACAGAGAAGCGACGAGTGGCGGCGAGAGCGACCAGCGGGAGTGAAGTCTGAGGACTGCGAGCATCGGTACAGTGAAGAGTGAGACTGACTGGCGGGACTACTGAACTGGATGCGTGAGTGACGGATTTGGAATGATTTAAATAGACATATTGGATATGTGTAAATAATGAGTGCGAATTAAATTACTGTAACAATATAGAGACATTGATAAGGACGTTAATTAGAATTTAGATAGACATTAAACAGTATAGTAATAGTGGAGATAGGTATATTCGTATAATGTTGTAAATAATATATGTGTGAATAAATTAAAAATTAATATTTAGTTGTTTTATTTGTATTAAGACCTCCATCTCTCACGAACTCGGATGTACCCCTGGCGTTTTGTAACAGTAATCTGATTGAGACATTCCCCGATACATTCGTATCACTTTGAATACTTTTAACTTCTACCGACCTCAGTAACTAGTAGGGAGAGATGGTTTTCAAAGTTGAAAGTAATAAAAACTTTCTTGATATTAACAGAAAGTCAAGAACGATTAAGGTAAATGAAAATAAATAATCTGAAAAGTTATTTTTCAAAAATAAATACCAATAACTATAGTTCTGCTAAAACAGTAAAACATTTTATCCAAAAGTTTTAGTAATACATTATTAAAATATTAACTTTTAAATTTAGTTTTATATATTTATTGCTCATTTGCCTTTAAGTTGTTTTAATACTAGCGTACATTTCTTGGAAAAATTAATTTGTACTTGTATTATTATTATTATTTAAGTGTAAAGTGCTTAAATTTGTATTACCTTTATTTTATGATTTCTCAGCCATTTTATTTAATTCCAGTATTTCATTATGTTGTTGTCAACTCTACTTTTGGCAAATGCATTCCCTAACGTTCAAGTGTTAAACCATTGTCATGCAGTAGGGAGATTCATTATATCTCTAATGAATTCACCATAAAATCTGTGAAATTCCGCCACTCATTTTCATTAGTAAACTTTTCGCTGTTTTCGATTATCTGGAACTGCTATGACTATCTCATGTTTAGTGAAGTATACTATTTCACACCATGTTAAAATCACCCCAGTGAATAAATAGCTGGGTTTAAAACACACTTAGCCACGAAAACTTTTCGTATATGATCAGCCGTGTTAGTTATATTGTAATTACCGTCAAAAAGCTGAAAACCGTTCTTCTCGAGCAATCTCTGTCTATAAATGTATAAACTGTTGCTTTTCATTTTCCAGGGTCGTCTTTATTGTACACCGAGACGTTATTTCCGCTGATCGTCGTAATAAAAAGAGATTTGTGCAAAACAACTTTCGAAAATTAATGCATACTTCTTGGGACTTGAAACAATTGGTTCGCCTTTTTGAAGACATTCTCTTCAGGCGTTGACATTTTATTCTTAAGTTTTCACTGGAGAATTTCATACATATGAAATCCAGCTTTTATAAGTAACACTCAGAGAAAAGTAAGAACGTCCCTTGGGGCAATTTGGTGTCATTTACTTTACATCAGTTCACGTGGGCTGTCTCAATACTGCTCAAGTGTACAGCTTGGGGCTCAATTCGACCGACAAGCACTGCGAGGTGATTCCTTATGCAAAATCAAGTGGGGAAATATAAGGGACACTTCCAACCTAAAACCTTGAGGATCGAGTTTTCAAACTGAATTTTTGCGAAATATTGGAAAAGAAGTGAAATTAAAATTACATTCTACAAACACTGTTTTATTTTATCGGGATCTTCGACCCTAATGGATAAAACTCGTTTATACCTCCTACCGTAATGAATATAACAGGGGTGAGAATCATCTTATTGCAAGCAACATTGTTAATGTGGGGATTTAAGAATGTTGCATGCTGGTTTATTGAGCAGAAAGACATAATCATAAAAAATGATCCTCTTGTTAGAACTGGCCAGGACCGACTATGCCCGTGTAAAACACACGCAATTGTCCGGCTGCAGCGATATAGTGTCTACCAGCACGTGGTCGATACCAATACTTAGGGACACCCGGTTTTCGCGAAAAGATTCCACTACTAGTTGTATTTTATAGCACTTTAGCTCAGATCAACTTTCTTGATTGGACGATCTAGGTGTAAAGCATCTTAGATGTCTGCCCGCGAATCACAGACGTAGAGTATCGTAGTAACCTAATTCTGATTGGCCAGACAAGTAAGAAACCGTTTTCTCTCAAAGACACGCCACCAACAAGCAAAACAAAGCTGCTGGTACACCCGCAGGGTGTGGAAATCTATCACGTGCGGAGATCTTTTCGCGAAATCCGGGTGTCCCTACGCAATACTCCCTGCAGGGAACCTCACAGTAGCTTCAGTACTGTAAACTTATTAGTGTGTGGTGCATGTTGTTTACGGTGAATGTTACAAATGTCCTCCACCATCGTACACGCGGTGGGCTCACAAGCATATACCATATAAGCATGTAGGTCGTACTACATCAGGAAACTCACTTATTCATGCATTAACACAGCCCACCATAATTTTTACTGCTAAAATTGCAATGTAAAATATTTATTCCTGTAGGATTTGTACTGTAGTTATTCCGTTGCATAAACTTGCGTATCGTACTCAACTTATAAGAAACTTTAATATTTTACAGAAGGTATGTAAATAATTTTTTACATGCCATGTCACAGTGTTTCCGATTATAATCCCAAAGTTTTCAGCACACAAAAAGTCTCTTCTTCCATAAAATATCGTTCCTGATAAAAATGACAAAAATTACAAGTAGGAGATACGAACTCTCATATTTTATGTTATGTCGTTTTTTTTTTTGTGTGGTACATTCCGTAATAACATTGTAATCACACTGGCTGAATTAAATTGTTGTTATGTGCACGAAGCTCAGTGAAACTTATTTTAAAATGCTACATCCCAGTGAACACCATGAATTATCATATGTTTAATTCCGTAATTTCACTTGTACGGGTGCAGATAGAAACTATCGCGATAACAGTTCTAATTTCGTACGTAATTCTTCATAAAGATAAGTCCGAATTTCTAACGCAGTTTCTGCACTTCGAATACATCATGTGTGCTTCGAAAAAAAAAATCGAAGTATTTGTTGCAGAACAGCATGGGTTTTTTTTTAATTCTATAATTCGGATTTATTTTTAAAACTGGAAGACCTTCCATCACATATTCGAATATTTTTGTATAAACTTTTCTCGATTTTGCACTGGACTTGTAAACAGTGNAAATGCTACATCCCAGTGAACACCATGAATTATCATATGTTTAATTCCGTAATTTCACTTGTACGGGTGCAGATAGCAACTATCGCGATAACAGTTCTAATTTCGTACGTAATTCTTCATAAAGATAAGTCCGAATTTCTAACGCAGTTTCTGCACTTCGAATACATCATGTGTGCTTCGAAAAAAAAATTCGAAGTATTTGTTGCAGAACAGCATGGCTTTTTTTTTAATTCTATAATTCGGATTTATTTTTAAAACTGGAAGACCTTCCATCACATATTCGAATATTTTTGTATAAACTTTTCTCGATTTTGCACTGGACTTGTAAACAGTGATCATGAAGCATGTGCGATCGTATTTGTGCCTCCGTACAGAATTCCGTGACTGAAATTACATGGTAGATTTACGAACGACATTAAGAATTTGAGTTTTTATAGTTTGCAATCTCCCGAGGTGGAAGCACGGTACAATGTTGCTAATATTTAAATAGAAAATTCCACTGGGCCATAAGTGAAAAATCCACTAGCATCCACTAGATTATGAATATCTACGTGATCATCCTTCGAATTACAAAGCCCATACTTTAAATTCAACTTACAAATAATAGTTAAACTACTTTCTTACCTATCTTTATATTTGTCACAGTAAAATTTATATAAATGTTCATGTTTACAATAAAATTGTACAAGAAACAGAAACAGCAATGGCAGTGTAAGAAATAAGCGTACTTGTAACGATGCAATGGCATCAACTCATGAATAGCAATTACATAATAATGCTATAAATATTTATAATTTCACCGTATACACATTTTAATTACAGTTTTCGACACTCCAGATAGTTAGTACGTATACTTTCCAGAAAACTGTTCATTATATTTCACCGACAAAAAAATCCACTTTATATACCACTGACCAGTGACCACTATTAAGGTTTATTCTACTCAGGTTAGGAAAAAAACAAGATTTCATGTGGGAGAGTTTGTCAGGGGGGAAATTTACCCCGTTAAGTGCGCAGTGTTACAAAAGGTAATTTTTAATTAAAAATTTAAGCTACGTGATTAATAGAAGAGTAATATNCGACACTCCAGATAGTTAGTACGTATACTTTCCAGAAAACTGTTCATTATATTTCACCGACAAAAAAATCCACTTCATATTCTACTGACCAGTGACCACTATTAAGGTTTATTCTACTCAGGTTAGGAAAAAAACAAGATTTCATGTGGGAGAGTTTGTCAGGGGGAAAATTTACTCCGTTAAGTGCGCAGTGTTACAAAAGGTAATTTTTAATTAAAAATTTAAGCTACGTGATTAATAGAAGAGTAATATNCCGTTAAGTGCGCAGTGTTACAAAAGGTAATTTTTAATTAAAAATTTAAGCTACGTGATTAATAGAAGAGTAATATTTTACTTAGATACGAAGTTATTTGATATTTTATTTATGATTATTGCAATTATTCTTTTTTTTAACATACTAAATAAAGAAAATGTGGTAAATTGCCGACACTAGCGCTTGCCTAGTGGCGAAAATATTTGGTTACCAAACTTTTAACATTGTTTTTCCCAACCTTTAGTATAAGTAACCTTATCACAAGTTAATAATTTTGCCCACTAGGCAGGAATTAAAATTTACCAAATCTGGTGTAAAATCCACTGAGTTGGCAACACTCATACAGGAAAGGAAAGCTCGCGCGCAGCATTTGGCAGCAGTGGCGGTGTGGCGCGCATGCGCGGTTTGAATGTTCGCGCGAGAGGGGAAGCAACGTCCAGTGTGCGCATGCGCACNGTTGGTCGGCTCGCCGGCGCGTCTCATAGACCCTGCGCGCGGGGTTTCCGATTTCAGTTGCAGTCGGACAGCCGTCGAGTCGTGGTGCGGTGTACGTTCTCTGTCGCCGTTGTTCCTTGGTGGCGCGAGCGAGTTATCGTGGACGGCGGGTCAGTGAGTAATGTGCGGACGCCGGCAGCGGTGCTGAAGTGTCGAGGAGACATGGGCACCCGATCAACCCCTCCGGCCGCTGGTTCGCAACCCCCGAGGGCCGTCACCGTCAAGAAGGAATCACCGGAGGACGACATCAAGGTACGCCCGCTTATCTACTCCCGGCCAAAGTCACCCACAACTGTTGCTCGGCTGCTTGACGTAATGTACGTCACCAGTTATCATATGGGTCTTACTGTAAGCAGTAATGTCAATTCTGATTTAAAAAAAAAAAACTATGGAAACAAATCTTTTAGCAGGACAGAAATATAAGTCGATATTTTGTTGCCATTTTGTAAATTTGGTTACTGAAACACAGATATACTCGTCGAAAAGTGCCAAGTCAATAAAAATCGCTGTAATTTGCCCCTCTGTTTACGAGACTTATTTTTTTCTGTAAAACACAAGTTTTAAACTATATCGACAATACCGTAACTTCTCTACACAGATTGCTGTACTGCAACCGGATATTCTCCGCTTAATATTCTGAGTAAATGAAATACGTGCGAAGTTTGTTTGTGCTATTTTCTATTGCCACTGCAATGCCTCCTTAAGGCCCGGACGTGACCTTGAGGAGTTTAAATGTTTTTACTATAGGACCCCTTAACCGAGTTACGTAGAGTTTGCCGTAACATAACGACATCCGCGTTCTTTGAAGACGGACGAGGAAATATTACTCCGCTAGCTACGTAAACATTACGTCGGCAACATTCATAAGTGTACTTTTCCACGCAGAAAACAACATTTGATCGAGGCACTTTTCAGGTTGGCATTGTATTGGCAGAGAGCCGTCCAGGAATGAACCTCGCAAACAATCCTGTCCGGCGTTGCGTCAGNGCAGAGAGCCGTCCAGGAATGAACCTCGCAAACAATCCTGTCCGGCGTTGCGTCAGCCAATAGGCAGGTTGTAAATGGGAGAAAACAAGAGACCATTAAGGCTCCCGCCTACCTGGAGCTTTTTTCCCCCCGTTAGAGGACGAGAAGCGCGGGACCTATAAGGACGACACTGCCACGCGCATCGAGTGCGTCATCGCCGCTAAGCGCAAGGCTCCGAACTGGCGTGTAGCGTTTTAGTAGCACTGTGTGTACCTACGGGACTTTCAGCAGTGACCCTGTTATTTTATTGGTGGAAAGTCTGAAGGAACGTTCAGTGCAGAACCGTAGAATATTTTTGTATTTATCTTATGCGTATATTTTGAGATACAGCGCTTTGAAAAAGCCGTTTTTATCCGTTTTAAGAGTACTGTTTTGAATTGGCGTTTCTACCGTGCGTGGCGTCTTGATAGAACTCAACAACCTTCGTCTGAAGTGTGTGTTATTTTCGTTGGACGCAAGTTTACTAATTTTCATGGAAAAAAACGTGAGATTATAACATACTGTACCGCAGTTCAGCCGCCGGGTAGGGGAGCCTTTAAGTGTTCTTAAATCTGTACTGTGCTCAAATGTTTCCAGTCCGAATGTCCTCTGCAGAGCATATGAGAAGGAGCGATAATACACATTCGTTACGTTTTCAGCTAGGTAGGAACCATTAAGATATTTCCATGTGGTCAAAACTCTTTGTAGATGAGAAACAACAGTAACTGGAATATGCGCTTATGACAAGTAATACCGCGTGCCTAAGCACAGTTTGTTGCTTTGGTCACAATAATTAGTATATCTGGGACTGAATGCACATGACTTTCTATATGTCAACTAATTTTGCGTGAAGGTAAGCGGAATATGAAAGTCGTCATTAATAATCCGTAAACTACTTTTGCCCGCTTCGTAGTATGGTCTACAAAAGTTTGGTTGAGTAATGACGGAGACATGCGAAATGTGGAATACGATGGATGTACATTTATAGTTGGGTAGTGTACTCCACGCTAGATATTACTCTTGTTGACGGAGAAGTATCTACCGGCTGATTGTCGCACTACACGTTATTGACGCGGCACTTTCAATCTGAATAGATTGGAGAATACTGAAATGCAAGTTGTCGCGTGGTACTAACGAGGGATGCAGGACAGGATACGAAAAACAAGTGAATGTTCTCATTCGTATACGAGAAGTCATTTAACCTTTTTTTTGTTTAGTTTATTCACAATATGTAGGGGCAATGATATTTCGCGAAAAAATTTCCAGACAAGATACAGTTCAAAGGACTGTAGGATTGTCCAGCTGTTTTTATAGGTTGAAAAATGTTCTGGTTAATGCTAACTGTTTGCGCATGAATCACGAAAGTTCAGTGTCGGAGTTACGTAATTCTGAGTGGTTCGGTCAAATGCGGACACGACACCAGCAGCCAATATAAATACGAGAACAGCTGAGGTGTGTATATAGTATTGAAGTCTAATGTGTGCTCCGATTTTTACGCGAAAAATCACTGACCCTAATAATATGTTATTTAAATATGCTTGTAGGCATATGTATATTAATACAGAAATTGAAAATAATTTTAGATTCACATATTTATATGTACATAATTATTTATAAAATAAAATTATAATAAAATTTTTATTTGCATATTTATATACCTATAAGTAGGGGCACGTGTTTTTCGCGAAATGATTTCAAGACCAGTTGTACTCCAAAACACTTTAGTTCATATGCACTTTCGTGGTTGGATGATTTTAAATGTCACGTGCCTCAAGTGTCTACCAGCGAATCATGAATGTTCAGTATCGGGAGTAATTTATTCTGATCGGCCCATTCAAATAAGGAAATATCTTTTCACGTAGGCGCGCGGCAAATAAACAAAGGAAGTTGTGGTTGTCGACGTGGGATATTGAAGTCTACCGAGTATAAATCTTTTCGCGAAAAATACTTGTCCCTACCTATACGTAATTATGTATAAAATTAATTTAAAAAAAATTATATTGCAATAGTTATGTGTACATAATTATCTGTGTGTTTTCTTCTGGGCCGAACGAGAATATGGGTTTTCTCAGAATGCTCCCGTTATTTTTTTTCATATAAATGTTATGATACACATACTTTTGGTTTCACAAGCTAGGCTCTTTGCTGTAATAACAACCGCATTTATACAGAACATAAAAATTACAGTTGACGTTATGACACCGCGAGGTGAACATCGATTTGGAAGCGCTTTCTCGTCATACCAGGAAGATGAATTGCGAATGCGAAGGCCTGCCTTTGACCTCAACAGTCGTGAAGCCGCGCGACCTGCATCATCGATAACTGTTTGTCGCCAGTGCCGATTCTGCGATCCAGTTTTCACCTATGGTCAAAATGATCGTCGGCATGAGAGAACTGCCTGTACGAAGAGTCCTTTTCGCGCGATGAAGCATTACGACATTGGCCCCATGCAGTTAGTGCAAGGCGATGCATTGAAAAAACGTACCGAGATCTGCAAGGTTTCGTCTAGTGGGAGCGAGCAAGTGTTGTCGGCAATACCTCTTGCTGCATCGAAGAGTATCGATTCGACAGGTGATTATGATGAGACAGTTAATGCTAAAGACGGAATATTTGCAGTGGAGTCGGTTTGTGTGGAATGTACACTTGCAAGACTTTAGCGTGAGGTCGACGAACTTCAAAATAAACTGTCGTCGGCTCTAAATACTGATGAGCATACAACTCCTTGAAGATGTACATGAAGAGAGCATTGATGAAAATAAACATGAAAACAGTGATAGTGCTGAAGACGATGATGGCGAATTTCTCGATGTACTGACACACCCCTCCAACACATTTGCTGCAACAAGCGACATGAAGACGGCAGAAGACGCCGAGAATACTGGCTACCTATTTCCCCAAGACTCGAATGACCCTGTTGATAGACTCAGATATTTTATTGACTTTCAAAAACGTGGGAATCTCACTCGCATTAACGAGATATCTACAATCATTTTTAAACTGGAGGATCGGGGATATATATCGCATGATGTGATGAACTGCTTTCTTCTGAAATTGTAACTGCAAAATAATAATAAATAATTATTATAAAATAATTGGTTTTCTTTATTTTTGAGTGTCGTATCCTTTTATCCCTCACAACTTTAAAGTGGTGCTATGAGCTATCGACTATTAACGAAAATATTTACATATAGAATGATAATAATGCATGAATAGTTGACTGCATACAAAACATTAATTCTGATGGCACGTACAAATTTAGAGACAGTTGGTGAACGAATGTAATTTCTATACATATGGGTTAGGTACAAACGGGAGGATTGATCGCAGGGTCGTTCGAACGATTGGGATTGATTGAAGGATTGGGATTGTGGAGTGGATTGGGATTGTGGAGCAGATTTGTGTGGATTGGTCTGTGCATTGGGATTGACCCAAGGATTGGGATTGTGGAGCATGTGGAGCGGATTGGTGTGGATTGGTCTGTTGATTATTGTGTGTATTGCGGTACTGATTGATGGAAATATTGCGAGAATTATGAAAATATTGATTTAAAAAACAAGTCTTTAGTTATTTANATGAAAATATTGATTTAAAAAACAAGTCTTTAGTTATTTAAAAAGAATTTTTTTGGATTTTATGAATGTTTTTAGAATTTCTTTTTGGGTGCAAGGTTATTCAAGGTCGTGGGCACGAGATCAAGGTAAACGAAAAAAAACAATATTGTGGGTGTAGTTCATTCGTCAGAATGATCAAATGTGATCGGGTTGGGGATGGTAATGTTTATACAGTATGATTGATTGGAGGGATGTCAGTCGTCTGTTGGACATGGTGCTGTGAGGGACCTCCGGAAATGTAAGTTTTTAAAAATAATTTATTTTAAAAAATTGTTATATTTGTTATGAATTTGTAAAACATTTTTGGGATTTTTGACAAAATTTTCTTTTAAATGTCTAAGGTCAAAGGTAAAGGTCACCTGGATAAAACATGGCAGTAGTAGTCAGTAATGTAATATGCTCACTGACTTTTATGGATTTATTCAATGTTTACAATTTTCCTCGAGTGTTCGTTTTCATGGTCATACAAGGTCACAGTTATAGTCACCTGGGTCTAACATGGCGGTTGGGTGATGTCATAACATGGTGGCTGGTAGGTTCCAGTCCCTCGTCTCCACTAAGTCCAAACATGTAAAATGTTAATTTTATCATTTTTTTTTTAAATATATTAAAAATAATTTTTTATAAATATTTGGGCATTTTTCGGAATTTTTAGGTTTAAAATCAAAAGTCACTGGAGTAAAGGGCAAAGGTCAATGTCATCTGTATCCAATATGGCGGACAATATGGCTGACAGAACCAAGATGGCTGATTATTAGGTCTGACTCCGGACCCTGGACCCCTTATATCGATTTGGCATACCCTATGCCTATGGAACCAATATGGTCGCCACTGCTCTGCCCTCGAAAACGATCCCCTAAATCTGTCCGATGGATTGAAAATTGCTTTTCGGGGGAAAATTTTTGCAGCTGGGCGATCGGTTCCTTTTTTGAAAGCAAAAAAGGGAAAATTTTAAGGGGACAAGAGAAATTTTTATGAGGAAAAGGGAAACTTTGAGGGGAAAAAGGCCATCGGTAAGCCGGAATGACAGAGCATGAACAGTTCCGACTCTCCGATCCCCCATCCTCTTGTCACAGAATCGTCATAATAATTCTACTGTCGCAGTATGCGGGTATAATTATTAAAGGATCTGAAACAACAGGGTTTTTAATTCACTTGGACAAAAGAAGAAAGAATCAGCCCGAGCAATTCGAATGGCAAGTCATGACGACCTACTCAAAGTTATGCAAGAAAATCGTTGAGGTAAGTCTTATTTCCTGCTGTCGCCTGTGTTCCTATTTATATTGTTAGTGTTTTCGTTTACTGTAAATCGGGCGTGCGCAATGAAAGTGCATACATTTTGATACCGGCCAAATGCTGAAGTTTGGAAGTAGGTATTGATTCTGCTCTGCGGCGTGAGGTGCCAGCACTTGATGCTAGCCCTCAGTGATAGGGCGTATAAATACGTTGACACTGTTGTCTCTAGGTCCAATTTACTAATAACATACACTTTATTTGTGAGTTCATATAATCGAGTTTTATTGTTTCTTGAACAGGTTAACTGGTACATGAACTCACGAGACAGACTCCCCTCCCTTTTCTGTACGTAGATTACGTGATACTTGGCGCGGCGATTTTGCGTCGTGGGGGGGGGGNCGACGGCCGGCTGCCGTCGACGTCTGCTCGCGGATTCGCTCCGTCCTCTTCCGTTTCCGTCGGCCGACTGCCCCGCTTGGTCCTGCTCCTCGTGGTTATGTAGGCTTGATCACCATATTCAACTTCTCCCTTCTCTGCACGTGGTCCGGGGTGCTTGTCGTCCCCCCGGGTCATAAAACACGTGGCCGCTGCTCATGTGGTCCGCAGCCGGCGTGGCGTCGTCCCTTGGTTCTGGCCTGGAAGTTTATTGTCCCGTTCTGCACGCAAGTCCGCTAAAAGCTCTCATGGTTTATTGCGGTACAAGCCCGGGATAGACGCAGCTGGTGGTGGGATCTCGGTGTCCCTTGGGCAGCTGCAAAATGCAGCTGTGTCCGCGCCCTGGTGCCTTCCATTGTCTCCGGATGTCGTCTGCACGTGCAGGAACAGTTACACGTGCAGAAACCTTTGGTAGCGCGCCTTTGCAGCTGCGAGGCTCCTGGCATCACTCTGCCGGCACGTCCACAAAACCCTTAATCCTAATTGCGGTCGTCCGGCTGCGAGCTTCGCCAGAGCGTGTGTTCTGACGAAAAAAATACAGGGACGCAGAATGCGTCAATTTGACTTAATAATTCCTATATATGTGCCAACCATGTTAAAGTGCACTTTAACCAAGTGCAAGACTGGTTTAATAACCGTAGTCTGTAGTACGATTGGCTGTAAATACTTCATGCTTCTGGCTAGCAATACAACATCAGTATTACAGCCAAGTAGTTATACATGTAATAGTTATTGCTGAAAATTAGCTGCATTTTGATGATGTAGGAAATTATAACATTCAATAGTACACCGGTTACTTTGCGTGTAGAGTGTCTACGCTGGGTGGTGGACTTGCCATATATGTAAGTTGCAACTTGCAACACTAACTACTTGGTAAATCTGATGCCTCACACTAGTCCGTTTGGGTGGAAATTTACACAGGACGTAAGGATAAAAGCACGAATATAGATGGATATTATAGACAAATTTAAATGCATTTATAGCTGTTTTGGAAGAAGATCTTGACAAGTATAAAGGGGAAACAGTAGTGATTGGCAATACGAATATTAACTATTGCAGAGATTGTCCCAACTTCAAGAGTTATGAAGTTATCTACACTGTACTAGGGTATGCCTTGTGCAATAACGTGTTTGCAACCAGGGAAAATGAAAAATTACAAGTAATCAAATTGCCCACGTACTTTCTAATATAGAATGTAGGCCTATCTCAGTCTCAACTGTAACAGTTAATAATAATGACTTGATTATAACAAAAACCCCCCTCAAATATTAAACAAGCCCAAGAGCGCCAAACCTTATGTCTCATTGATTACAAAGCATTATTGTGCAGTGTTAAAGATATGTTCACACAAATTCCATTAGAACAATATAACCCCCAGAAACTGCTACAAGTAGTCGTGGAAAACTTAAAAATTACAGTTGATGAGGCTACTTTCACAAAAACTCTAAACACTAAGGAAAAATTGTCCAGTCCCTGGGTTACTCCTGAATTGAGAAAATTTGCGCAAGATCGAGACAGACTTTATAAAAAATTTAGAAAGAACAGGTTTAACCTACACATTAAGGAGAGATTAAGATAATTGAATAATAGACTAACCTCATTTAAAAGAAAATGCCCACGGCATTATTATACTTCAATCTTTCTGGGATGCTCCGGTGACTTAAAAAAAACTGGAAAAATATTAATTTAGTCTTAGGAAGAAAGCGAAATAAAAGTGTGCATATAGATCTCATAATGAACAAACACAATATAGCACTAACAGAGCCAGCAGACATAGCACACACACACACACACACACTCTCTCTCTCTCTCTCTCTCTCTCTCTCTGTGAGTATTTTACAAATGTAGCTATCAACTTAAATTACGAGATATACATATGATTGTATAAGTTATTAAAAAATTATTGCAATGGCTAGCTACTCTTTATTCCTGACTCCGACGGATGAGGCAGAAATAAAATTCCTTATAAATGGTATCAACCCCAGTGTATATCCGGGGTACGATGGCATTACAGGTAGAGTAATAAAATACTGCGCAGCACACCTAATTCCTTGGTTAACTGTGGCTGCAAATACAATGATTGTAACAGGAGTATATCCTGCCTATTTAAAAAATTATAAAACTCTCCCAGTACACACAGTCAAACAGTACTAGGTAATTATCGCCCTATCTCTGTCTTACCTACAATTGACAAAATGATCTACAACAGACTGCTTAGCTTTTATTAAAATAATGCCTCTCTGTTTAAGGAGCAGTATGGCATTAGACCCTCACATAATGTAGGTCAGGCCACTATCGACTTAGCCAATAACATTCAACTTTCAATCGACAGCGGAAGCTGTGCTGTCGTTCTATCTGTAGACCTGTGTAAGGCCTTTGATATGGTTGACCATAATCTATTGCCTACAAAGCTTGAATTTAGTGGCGTAAGAGGGGTCCCCTTGTAGGTTATCAGGATCTACCTGGCTAATAGGAAACAATTTGTATCAGTGTGTGGTATCCAACGTGATTACTGCAAGGTGGTTAAGGGAATACCAGAGGGTAGTGTACTTGGGTCTCTCCTCTTCCTTGTCTACGTAAACGACATATCTAACCTTGAACTAAATGGTGAGCTGCAACTCTGTGCAGATGACGCTATCATTTTCTATGAACTTAAGGGCCATATTGACGGAATTCTTGAACTCCCGCAACAATATTTGAACTTATTGAGTGAATTCTTCAGATTAAATAAACTTATCTTTAATGCCAAGAAAACATCCTTTGTTATCTTTAAATCAGTCAGGTGTTCAGTTACAACTACTATCCAACCAAAAGTTCAGCACACACCAATATTTGAACCACAGAGCTTAAAATACCTAGGCTTGATTATTGATAAACACCTTACTTGCAGGACCATTGTAAGTTTGTGCTAAAAAAAAATTCTGCCTAGTTTAAGTGTTGTAGGAAAATTACATGGATGCAGTGTTCCTAATAGAACTGTGTAACTTATATATCTCCTCTCTAAATAGTATAAAACAAAGTCGCTTATCCGCGTCTGTCTGTGTATTCGCTTAGTACTTCTAAAATACTTGATGGATTTTGATACGGGTTTCAACATCATTTAGAGAATTTCTTGAGGAAGGTTTTGGTGTATAATTAATTTATATTTAATGTAAGGATAGGAGAGAAATGTCGAACCGTTTGTGACCCACAGTAACCATTTTTGTCTTTCAAAGTATCGTTGTAAAAAGTAAATTGTTACCGGGCGAAGCCGGACCGATTCGCTAGTTATTCTATAATTCGTAGCCACTTCCAATACCTGAGCCTTGTTTGGGGTAAAGTTAGACAGTGTGTGCTTGGACCACTACAGAAAGCACAAAATAAACACTGAGAACAGTATTTTGACTGTCCAGGTACCATATTACGCAGGATATATATATATATATATATATATATATAAGTAACATTATGCCTATTCGAGGCCTCTGTTCGCTGAATATAATAGTCACAATATCTCAAATGCTCTCAGATAATAAACTCAAATCAGGACAGCTACATACATAACTCAACCAGAAAATCTGGTACTCTATACTTAAATCATGTCAATGCTAATTATGGTCTATCTGCTCTCACTTTTTGTGGCTATAAGTTATATAACTCTATCCCCAAAGAACTTGAGTTACAAAAAAATAAAGCAATATTTAAAAAAAATATTGAATGACTAGATTATTAAAGCAATTAATGACTGGCATAATATTTTATCGTGCTGACTCATTTACCTTATATGTTTTATTAAATTAACCCATCTTCAATATTGTAAAAACTATGTTGCTATCATTTAAGCAAATTATCCTATCTATATGTTCCATTATGTTAATCTCTCTTAGTGTTTAAGTAACTTGAAATTCCCTACTGACCTAAGTGGGTAAATTGTAACTGGATATTTATTTATGTCTTCTATTACTTGTATTTTACTAATATGCTCTCTTAGTGTTTATGATAACTTGATGTGTCCTTCCCGCCTGTGTGTCTAAACTGTATTTGGATTTCCAATTGTGATAGCTATGATTATAATTTACTACTATGTCCCCTGTTATATATTGTATTTTGCGTATATCTGTTCATGTGATCTGCCTACAAGGTATATGTATAAATCTTGTGTGCTATATAATATTGCGTCGCCCACGACACAACCACTTGTACATAGCTACTGTGATCAATCTGTTTAGTTTTATGGCAAGTATGTGTTTATTTATCTTATGTTTGTTCCCTTACTGCCCATTTGTATGTAACTTCTCTGTTGAGTTCGTCTCCAATTAGAGCAAACTGTTTACTTAAGGAAACTGTTACTTAATAAATGTTATTTGTAATATCCAATTGGTGTAAATAAATAAATAAATGTGAACTTACGTGTCCGATTAACAGTAAGTCAGGCTACAGCTGGGTTATATGGAATTAAATCGCAATCTTGTAAAATGGGCTGCAACCTAATAATGTAACACATAGTTTAGAACAAACATCTGGAACATCAGGCACCAAAACGTTTGTTTTGTATGCTGACATCAGACACACACACACACACACACCTTCACGCGCACACCTCCGCATTAAAACGGGACCCATGTGGTACCTTCCGCGTGAATTGTCGAGATTGCAGTGTACCCATCATCTTCCCCGAGCCCGTTATACTTCTCTCTCCCTCGCGCCCTCTAACTCTCTTTCTTTCTTTCTCTTTCACCACTGGTTTATTGCGGTACCACGCCACGTTTTTATGTCCGCAATGGCTAACACACCTTAGTGGGGCCGCGTTGAAGCAGTGGCTAGAGCACTCGCCTCCCAACAACGCCATCCGGGTTCGATTCCCGGCGGGATCACTCCCGGATTTTCGAACTTGGGAATCGCGGCGGTCGGTGCCGCTGGTTGGTGGGTTTTCTCAGGGATATCCCATTTCCCCCGCCCCTGCATTCCGTCGCTGCTCCATATCCACTTCGCTTCACCCTCATCCACCGGCTCTCAAGACCTCGATGTTAAGGGCAGCCCAAATCTCCCCCCCCCCNCCCCCCCCAAATCAAACCATGAAACTATTCTCCAAGCTAGCCAGTGAATTCGTTACGTATTATTTTACCAAGAAGCCATTCTTGGCAACTCCCTGTTAGATTTTTCATGGTTACCTGAGCTCTTTTGATACCGAACTTAGGAAAATTTGTCCCGTTATCAAATCAATGCTTAATCAACAGTGTCACTTCCACTGACAGTTTGGAGCGGAATACCAATTGTAGTTTCTTGTCTTAACCTCTTTTACCAGAACTGCAAAAATCAAATACGTAGCAACTTATTTACGACGAAGGCGCATAGAGTATGAATTCGCACTGTAGAGGCGTNAACTGCAAAAATCAAATACGTAGCAACTTATTTACGACGAAGGCGCATAGAGTATGAATTCGCACTGTAGAGGCGTCTCTACGTTCAGACAATTATGCAGTGCCGCCAAGTCAAAGAGGGTTACAGCGCCATTGCCACTGGGTCAAAGATATTTTTGAAAGTGGTAGAGAGCTAATAGAGTTCTGGAACTGCCCATTAAAGACGGCTTCTAGAGATGAATACTAAACGACGCCAGGTGACACCAGGCCAGTGGAATGCAGCGCGCGACGACCGTAGAGGCTTCGGCAACTATAGATCTACAGACGATCGAAGCTAACGGACTAAATGCTACACGCCAATTCGTATTATTGTCGTCTATCTCTTTCAGTCGCACATAAAAATATTACAGTGTCTATTTTAGGCGTTGCAACGAACAATTGTTTTGTTTGGAACTGTAAAAATATCATTAAGTGTAACGAACTGTCGTATGTTAGAACCAATAAAAACTTTTTTTGTTTATTGTACTCGCAGTAGTCGTTTATGCGTCTGAGAAGTATGGTCTCAACAACTTATGTCTTCCACGTTTCAGGAACTCGACGGCGAATCCCAAGTAAACGGTATTGGCTGCCTCAAGATCACATCTGACCATAAGAAAGCATTGCGTCGGCGATGGAAAGTAGCATTGTCGCCATATTTTAAAACACTGTTTTACAGCAGAATAAATATCGTAAACAGAAGTTTCTACTCTGCAATTTTTGCTGACTTCAACATTTTTAAACGGTCACTTTTATCAATAGCTAAATTTATAAATTGACGACCAAATATCGACTTTCATTTCTGTGCTGACAAAAAAAATTGGCATTAAAATATCGTAAAGTTTTTTTTTTTTTTTTTTTTCCATTTAGAATATACACAATTGCTTACAATAACGCCCACATGACAAGTAGGGATTGTCTGCTGCGGAGGTGTGAAGACATTCCCCCAGCTTACAGGAATTCACATGATTCGCCAACGCTGTAATGGTTAGCGGCAGTGATATTTCGCGAAAAGATTTCTAGACAAGATACAGTCCAAAGCACTGTAGGGTCGTCCAGCTTCTTTGATTGGCTAAATAATTTTCTGGCCCGTGTTAACCGTTTGCGCACTGATCACGAAGGTTCAGTGTCGGAGTTTCTTAGTCCCGAGTGGCTTGGTCAAAGACGGTCACGGCACCAGCAGCCAATGGATGTATAACAACAGCTAAGGTGTGTATATAGTATTGAAGTCTACTGTGTGCTTCGATTATTACGCGAAAAGTCACTGGCCCTAGTTATAGTCTATTCGCGGTTTCATCACACTTTTTGAATCAAACCTTTGAAAAATCACCCCATGCATGACGTGTTTGGTTATTTCCTAAATATGCCACCTATCACAAGCGTTTTATACCTCTATTAACATTAAAGTATATTATTTTTCGTTAAATTAAAGTTTTACTTATATTTTATCTATAAATTATAATATTTCATCTATAATAAATATGAATACAAACAGTGAGAAAACTTGTGTGTTGGTAGCGCCTAGTAAGAAATAGTTCTCGTGCAAAATATTATTACAACTGAGTGAGCACGAATTCGGTGCGTTGTCCTTTGGTGTAATTTTCTAGACTTAGTTAAGCTTTGGTTGCATGAGGCGGAAGAATATCCTGGAAGTAGAACTTTAGCAAGGCTTCAGAAAAGTGTGAAGTAACCGTGAATGGACTATATCAAGTGTCTATTCATTGCCGCAGAGATACACCGGACGTGGCGTTCCAAGTAAAGTATGGTCCAATTACGAACTTTGTGCAAACGCACATGTGTTACCAAAGAATAACACGATTCCCTTATATCTGCAGCCTTCGTAATATTGAGGTTTCTCGAAAATTTCGTAAGACGACAGTGGGAAGATATTGATGGAGTTTCTCAGTGAACATTAAACTAATGCTTCTTAAGAATCACAGTGGAACATGTTTACGTGATTCCGGATATGACCGAAAAACTTATATTTCATTAAGTAAATATGATTAATTGTAAAAATGTATTGGGTTTTTTTTTACTTATTGATGGTAGAGTCCATCACCACCGACTTTTGCACAATGTTTGGGAAGAGTACGAACATCGTCGGCCGTGTAACTCGAGGAGCACATATCTAGTCTCTGAACAGAATAAAAAAAACTTTTAAGGGATACTCTATTTACTAAAAAAAAGATTTGAAGTGAATACATGGCAATGTTTAGTTTTTATGAAATTTTTTAAACGTGTAAATTTTTAAATTTTTGTGCTCACCCTGGAATATGATGCCGGGTTACTACTAGAATAATTTTTCTCCGAGAAATATTATGTATACGACCTCGAAATTCGCGACAGTACAGCGTTTTGTCTGAGCAGCGACGTTGAGACCCAGTAAGTGATCGGCTCGCGTTCAACCCAGGGGGGAGGGGGAAAGAGTAATTGCTTACAATTGCGGGCGCAAGCAGAACAGACATTTTGTAGGGGGGCACCCAACGTAATTAAAGGCTAACTTTCCATACACTTCCAGTTAAACCATGAAAACTCAGTACATGTTATAGTGCGTCTCGCTCTCAGATTGCAGTACGGAGTACTATAAGCTATTCACGATAAAGTGAGCACTTTTGGAAGCCCTCTCGTTTCGAATAATAGTCAATAAATATGTTTTATTTTAGCTTTAGACGTTAACTTCCGAGTGCGGTGGAATATACACACTGTGTTTATTACCTGCATGGGAATATACATTTAAAAAGGTGGTTTAAGGATTAGAAAAATGGCTGAAAGGAAAAAGTAACTAGGGTCTCAAAAGTGCTCACTTTACCGTGAACAGACTATAGGCCGTGTCTTGTTGCCAAATGAATATAAAATATCTACAGTCAAGGTGTTATGTTGTATGTTGTGTTGAAAGAATTAGTACATGCATACGAGAATATGTAACAAAAATTGTCATATTGTATAGTAGTGTATAAACATAAAATTGTTTGATTAGCTACCCGCCCCAATGTGAGAATGAGACGCACTATAATTACTGTTACATGAATGCCTGAGGGGCGTATCTGAGTTCGTGAAGAATGGGGGTCCTAATAAAAGTGAAATAATTAAATTTTATTTTAATTTATTCACACAGCTAATATTTTCAGCATGAATATATATATCTCCCCTATTGCTCTTTTTATTTTTCAGTGAGCTGAATAATTAATGTACATTCTAACTCGAAGTAACGTCCTTCTTAATGTCTCTTATTTGTTTATATTCAATTAACTCTTTTCATCATTAACACACTTTCAGTCTGTATTTTCCCATCATCTGTAATGTCTTTCACACGCGCATTCAGTCCAATAGTCCAGCCTGCCAGTCGCACTTTTCGTTGCGCCGATCCTCGCAGTAGCAGAATTTCCTCCCGCTGGTCACCTCCCCCGCCGCTAGTTTATCTTCTCACTTCGTCGTCTATCGCTAAAACTCCAGCCACTCATAAACTCCCTGTTCAGAGGCCCCGTCACACTTTTATACTCGCTGGTCTTGACCTGGAAAGTTCGACGCACCCCGAGTCACGCTGAGAGAAACTAGCGCAGCAAACCTCCTGAAAATTCGTCAGATAAACACGTAAAATTCAATCAGACGAATCCCAGAAGCGCAAGCCGCAAGATATATATCGCGGGGCCAGGCGCGGCGGCAAGCCTTTGTAATCTGATATTTGTGTTCGCCGCCCGCTCTTGGGTCGCATGCCTGACCTTCACACATCTCCGCTCTCGCGAGGGATGCGAAGCAGCGAGCGCCTAACATTACATTTACTTTCATTAGTCCATAGTAAATTACTGTTATTTATAATGCATTTTTACCAGGGCCGTTTTACATAAAGTGATTCACTGGATCACTGACTACTGTACAGTAATATTTCTGTTGACTTGCACAGAAAATAATTACCTAACTACTCCCCACTATTTTGAGGTTTACAAAATTTGAAGCTGCCATCAGCTGTTTTCGAAATCTCCTTTGGTTGAAATTGGTCAAGTGGTATTGTGTATAAATCAAATTAACCTAAAATATTTACACTGCTGCCATATTATAAATTTTGAAAATGGTGGCAATGTAAAAATTTTTATTACTGTGCTATTGGTATCTATGAAACCCTATAAACCAATTTCAACCAAACTTCTTATCTAGCTGGTAACTAAAATTGTGGTAGAACATGCTAAAATATGCGATTTAAATGGATAACACAGTTATTTTTAATATGGTGGCTATATAAATATTTTAGGTTATTAAGTAAACAGGCCTATAGGGCAGAGCAGGTTAAAGTTCCCAAACAAATGTAAAATGATGTTTAAATCGTCTACTGCAAGTAAAACAAAAATAGCAAATGACCCTCCATACAGTGTATTTATTGTACAAACAACTAAACATATTATTTTTCAAGTATCACTACTCATTATTTTTTATTTAATTTTAAAATAATATGTTTACCAAATGGTTACTTGTCCCTGCTATTTCGAGTAAACTGGCCACTTGCGTTCTTCACATTGAACAGTTTATCCCCTATGAAATCGAAACTACATTTATCAGCTGTGGACCGAATTAAATACTAGTAAGTCTCGTGTACCAATACAAACATGATTCAGCCATTGGCGAGCTTTTAGAAAATCCTTTTAGCTTATTATTCCGGCTGTCTGCTAGAAGCGACGGCTCTGTATATATTGCTACTTTTCATGTCGAATAGTGTTACCTCTCGTTTTGCTAACTATCATTGCACTCTCTAGCGGAGAATGTTCCAACCCGTTAGTTCGAACTACGCCACTACACAAAAGCTTGTCTAGAGTAAAAACTAAGTAATCCACTAGTTTTATGGCACATCAAAATGGCTGTCATATAAACAGTTTTCATTACTAAGCTGTATCTCAAACGAACTTTGTATGCTGCCTGTAGCGTATATTACAACCATAAAATGTGTCTGCACAGGACCTCTTTTGTCCGTCATTTTGTAAGGTAGTGCCATTTTTTGTCATATTTTTGGAAATAATCTTTTGATTCCCACCAAAATTAACAAACAAGTATTACTATGATAGACCACGTAAAGTGATAAGTTTTAAATGTTACAGGCATTTATTTTCAAAATTGTAGAAATATAAATATGTTATTTTAACACACGTGTTATTTTTACCTCAAGTCTTGGAGTAAGGCTTCTTCATAAAATTTACCCGCATGCATGTATACCTAGAGGATAGTATGCTAAAAAGTTATGTGGTTAACTCCTTGTAAGTTATTGGATGAAAACACCGGATACATTTTTCAAGTTGTTTTATGTGCACAGTACCATGTATGTAGCTTTAAATAAAGGTATATTATTAATGACGTTATTTTTAAAAGTGTTATATCGGTGTTCAGTCTTCGTTAATATTCATCGAATCCCAGAACGAATTTCAACAAGTGTTCCTGCTTTGAAAAAATACTTCCATCAGTAAACCGATATTGGCATAGTTGGCTATGGCAAACGTCTACATCCAGTCAAGGTTAATTCTACTTCGGTTAGGAACAAAACGAGTTTTCTTATGGGAGGGTTTGGCACAGGGAAAATTTCCGCCGCTAGGTGAGCAGTGTTCCAAAGAGGTCACCTATAATCAAGCTTATAAGGTGCACGAATAATGACAGAGAATAATTTTACTCAGTTACATAGTTATTTTATATTAAATTTTTATTATTGCAGTTATTTTGCTTTTTAATTTGGAAAATAGAGAAAATCAGGTACACACGCGACACTAGCGCATACCTAGCGGTGAAAAATTTTAGTTTCCAAACTAAAAATATTGAGTTTCCCAACCTGAGTAGAATAAAACCTTAATGCAATGCATCGTGGGGCCGCGGTGGCTGCTGAGCGGTTAGCCTGCTCACCTCCCACCAAGGAGAACCTGGTTCTATCCCCGATCGGGTCTTTCCCGGATTTTCGCATGTGGGAATCGTGCCGGACGTTGTCACTGGTCGGCGGGGTTTTCTCTGGGATCTCGCGTTTCCCCCGCCTTTTAATTCCGGCGATACTCCATACTCACCTCAAACACCCCCGTCGGCTCTCAAGACCTCGCTGTTAAGAGCCGCCCAGACCTCTTCACTCACTCCAGTGCATGGTCAGTGTTGCGTGCGTCTACGGAAGGTTGTGCACGCAGTAAGCGGTGAGGGGGAACTCGGGAGGGCTTGCAGGAGTGGCGAGAAAGGCGTGGACGAGCTGCAACAGCCCGCTGCGTGTGAGAGGCGGAGAGGTTGCGGAGGCCGGAAGAGGGGTTGGCAGCACTGACCCTGAGCGCAGGAAGCCGGCCACAGATAGTACGACGACGGCGCAACTGACGACCGCCGCTCCAGCATCGCCGCGAACTGCAGCCGCAGTGGCCAGTGTTGCCAATGTGCCTGCCACACCTCGCATTTCGAGTATTTTACATGCTTATGGGTCAAAATGCTGGTATTCTCCAGTTTTGGGTAAAATCGTGGTATTTTGTTACCAGAGGAATAAAAACTTTTGAAACCAGGGATTGATATAAATTAGTCTAGTTGTAATTTTTGCCTCATTGTAAGCAGTTGTGTCTAATCTAATTTTTTTTTTTTNGGATTGATATAAATTAGTCTAGTTGTAATTTTTGCCTCATTGTAAGCAGTTGTGTCTAATCTAATTTTTTTTTTTAATCTAAGGAATGTTTTAATGTAAACATTTTTTTCAGGGCAGACATGAAAGTCGATATTTTGTTGTAAATTTATAAAAGTGGCTATAGAAACGTAAATATAGTCGTTTTAACAATAATAATATTAATACACTGAAAAGCATTTTTTTTCAGGCAGAAAACAAAAGGAATTCTGATTTACAAGATAAAGTAAGGGAAAAAAGATATATGGTCATAAGTACTGCTTGCATCGAACCATTATTTATTTTCGTTGGCAACACTTGTCACGTGTGATTGGCAATGCATATTCACAACCTAGAGCAATGGCACGATTTACTTCTTTCTTCGAACTACACTATTGTTTGTGAAAATTGCAACACCTAGAAAGAATGGCCCGAATGTATCCAAACTCGGGAGATGTGTAGAAGAGTGTACCAGAAATAAATTATTACGATTGCAGAGAGATGGCGTACACATAGAACCAGCAGCGCCCTCTCTTGTGGGGCCGGAAAGTTACGAGTTACGCCAAGCTCAGTCAGTGAAGAGCCATCAAACGAGGTGAAAGCAAGTGCCAGTATGCCTCGTCGACGTCAAATGCCATGTCAGTATGCGAGTAAGTTAGAACGGGGCAGAATGATCTGTCTCCGGGAAACGGGTTTGTCGTACCGTGACATTTCGGCTCGGACAGGGCATGCTGCTACGACAGTGATGCGTGTGTGGCACCAGTGGATATACAGCGACGAGTGGGTACTGGACCACGCAATGTGACCACAGCACGGGATGACCGCCATCTTTTCCGCTCGGCCGTAACGGACCGTACAGCCCCGCCCACAGTGTTGGCTCGACACTGGAGCACTGCAACGGGTGTGGACCCGTCTGCGTCGACGGTTCGACGCCGTCTTCTGCGGGCTGAACTGGTGGCATGCATGCGATTGCATCGGCCTCCATTGTCCGGAAACCACAAACGCCTCAGACTGCAATTGACACGTGAACGCCGTCGCTGACGTGCTGAGTGGCAAAATGTAGTGTTTTCGGACGAGGCCCACTTCAACCTATTCTACAGTGATGGCCGCGTACGTGTTAGACGGTACCGTGGTGACCGCAATCTGGCAGCCTGCATTGTGGAGCGACATAGCGGACAAACGCAAAGTGTGATGATTTGGGGCGGCATTGGATACAACATGCGATCTCGACTCCTAAGTATTGAGGACAATCTGAACAGCAACCGCTACATCAGGAAGGTTTTAGATCCCGAGGTACTGCCCCTCGTTCAGACAACTCCATTTGCCATATTTCAACAAGACAATGCCCGGCCACATGTGCCGAGGAATGTGCAAGTCTTCTTCGATGAATGACGGTTACCTTTTCTTCCCTGGCCTGCACGTTCGCCTTGCATGTCGCCCATCGAACATGTGTGGGATATGGTTGGTCGGTGACTTGTTCGTTACGGACTTCCAGCAATCACTGTTGATTCTTTGTGGACTCGCATACAAATTGCGTGGAGGGATATTCCCCAGGAACATTTCTAGATCCTCTTTGATTCCATGCCACGACGTTTAGGGGCTCTGATTGCAGCATGTAGGGGTGTCCCACCATTCTGAATTCTCAAGGACATAGATCATGTACAGTTATATAATCCTAATCAATTGTGTATTGTCATGTACCTAATCTGTGGTAAAAAAAAATTCATTTCAATCACATGTTTTATTCTTGGTGTTGTATTTTTCACAAGCGTTTGTTTACGTTACCACAAAAAAATAAATTAATTAAAAAATTGTATGTTAAAGTTGAATTTTTTTTCTCAGCGAGGTCCTAAGCGCCGGTGAGGGTGAAGTGAGGTGAGATGGAGCACCGACTGAATGAAAGGGCGGGGTGAACGGGAGATGCAACTGTGCAAATAAGAAGAACCATCACTGAACGAGCCGAAAGAGGAAAGTTTCGCACGTCAGCGGGCAGCGATAGAACGAGTTCAGAGGTTTTGGCTGGCGGAGACCCCCGAGAAAACCCTCCTGTTAACTGCAACGTCCGCAGCGTTACCCACATGCGAAAATCCGGATGACCACCACGGGAATCGAACCCTGTTCGACATTAAGCGAGTAGCCTGATCACTACGCCGTCGAGGCTCCGTGTAGTAAACGAGCACTTCTTGTTTTCCACAGACACGTACATAGTACGTCTAAAAAAAACTCTCGTAAATTTCCAAAGTCTGAATTTGAAGTTTTTGACCAATATATCGTACGTAAATAATTCCACACATCTGGCTACAAATATGGAATGTTTAGCGTCGCTACTATACAAAGTTGGGAAGTTCCCTGCGTATTTTACTGTATCCTGAGTAAATGTAGGAATGCCAACATGGATGTATGGGAAATAATTTTACCGTTCGCGCTTTCCCACTCTACGTATACTCTCATATAGTAAATTTGCGAATATGTTTTTTAGAGTGTTGCAAGTACATCTAAATGTGTGTTAAGTCGCTGTCACGNGGATTGATATAAATTAGCCTAGTTGTAATTTTTGCCTCATTGTAAGCAGTTGTGTCTAATCTAATTTTTTTTTTTTTAATCTGAGGAATGTTTTAATGTTAACATTTTCTTCAGGGCAGACATGAAAGTCGATATTTTGTTGCAAATTTATAAAAGTAGCTATAGAAACGTAAATATAGTCGTTTTAACAATAATAATATTAATACACTAATAAACATATTTTTTTCAGGCAGAAAAATAAAGGAATTCTGATTTGCAAGATACTGTAAGGGAAAAAAGCTCTATGGTCATAAGTACTGCTTGCATCGAACCATTATTTATTTGCATTGCCAACACTTGTCACGTGTGATTGGCAATGCATATTCACAACCTAGAGCAATGGCACGATTTACTTCTTTCTCCGAACTACACTATTGTTTGTGAAAATTGCAACACCTAGAAAGAGTGGCCCGAATGAATCCAAACTCGGAGGATGTGCAGAAGAGTGTACCAGAAATAAACTATTACGATTGCTGACAGATGGCGTACACATAGAACCAGCAGCGCCCTCTCTTGTGTGGCCGGAAAGTTACGTGTTACGCCAAGCTCAGTCAGTGAAGAGCCGTCAAACGAGATGAAAGCAAGTGCCAGTATGCCTCGTCGACGTCAAATGCCATGTCAGTATGCGAGTAAGTTAGAACGGGGCAGAATGATCTGTCTCCGGGAAACGGGTTTGTCTTACCGTGACATTTCGGCTCGGACAGGGCATGCTGCTACGACAGTGATGCGTGTGTGGTACCAGTGAATATACAGCGACGAGTGGGTACTGGACCAGGCAATGTGACCACAGCACGGGATGACCGCCATCTTTTCCGCTCGGCCGTAACGGACCGTACAGCCCCGCCCACAGTGTTGGCTCGACACTGGAGCACTGCAACGGGTGTGGACCCGTCTGCGTCGACGGTTCGACGCCGTCTTCTGCGGGCTGAACTGGTGGCATGCATGCGATTGCATCGGCCTCCATTGTCCGGAAACCACAAACGCCTCAGACTGCAATTGACACGTGAACGCCGTCGCTGACGTGCTGAGTGGCAAAATGTAGTGTTTTCGGACGAGGCCCGCTTC
>NQII01001637.1:394883-415934 GCA_002778355.1 Clitarchus hookeri
TGGTGCTCGCATTGAAGAGCTAGAGGGGAGGGGATGTAACCGGTCGACGCCGCCAGTGTCCGGTGGACGCTTTGTCAGCCGAAGAGCGGGGCAACGCGGGACGCCATGCGACGCCCTAATGAGACGCGAGCGTAACCCAACGCCTCGCCTCTCGGGTTACGCCAACCACCCCCTCCCTTCCCCCGGACGTCACGGGACACCTACAGGGTTACGCGCCAGAGTTCTGCCGCGCCCCGCGCTCTGCAACCCCCAGTCCTATTTTTTTTCTATCCCTCTCTCCATCTCTCTGGCAACCCTCTCTCCTCGCGCGTCTCTCTCTCTCTCCGCGCGTGATAAGCTATTGAATTTCGACGCCGGTGTAGCGTTGCCTGGCTGCCATCTCCCCGCCCGAAATGGCGTCCCCGGCACGCAGGACGATGCCCGCCGGTAAGGGGGTTGCTACTTGCTCCAGACGACGACGAGCATTCGCGCTCGGCCGGCATCTCGAGCCCTGGTCTGCTGTCGCGAGACGCACACCACGTTGAGGAGGATCCACAGTTATATGTTTTAACATACTGTAGAGTGTAGACTATGCTCGAGTGTAGCTCGAGGAAAGCTAATTTGGAAATGTGTTTATTGTTCAGAACTAAACTCGCATGATTGTGCGGTCTTTATTCGGCTAGTGCTTTACATGGCCTCACAAGAACTCGACAGCGCAGTAACAATGGTATTGCTAACGATAGAATTTATTATATATATATATATATATATATATATATAGAGCCACTCAAAGGGGCATGCTTATTGTAGATCATTTTATACTATAAAGGACATTTGATTGGGTCAGTATCAGCTCGGCTCCCATTGGTTGATGACCGGCCAATAATGAACGCTGTAAAGTGCAGGGTAGTGTCCGGTGTGGTATGGACCAATAGGACCATGGTGAGTTCTAACACAGACACCAGGAGAACCGGTGCTATTGCAGTAGTGGATATGGGTGACGCACTTGTATAATTTGTCTTAAGTGCCAGTAAATGTGTGCAGACCTCGATGTGTTAAACGCGTGAAGGTCACGTCTGGCCATGTGGGGACGTTTCTGCCGGGCCATCCTTAGGTTGGGCTGTGCATTCCCGGGTTGCTGAATTTGTCGCAAATTATATCTATAAAGATAGGATATTATTACACGCGACGGAAGCCATTGCAATAAACTACATATTGTACTTTTCTCTTTTCCCTTCAAGAAACTGCACAGGAAAGCCCTAGAAATGCGATTTTTAAACATTTGATTTTTTTTCTTTTTACACTTTGGATATATTTAATAGCATTACAGTAACAAGTGACCGCTGTAGAAAACTGTTTTTTACCTTTACTGAAAAAAAAAATTCATATTACTCAGATACGCGTACTCGCGCCAACGCTGATTTCACAGACAATATTTTCCAAAGGAGTCATCTTAAGAGTAAGTTATTACACAGAAGTGGAAGTTCTGGGCTGTTGTACCTTTATAGTACACGGTAGGGACAGGAGGTGTCTGCAGTGTTCATATACTCCGCAATCCTCTGCATACAACGCGCGCTAGATATCTGCAAGCTCGAGCAACGTCACAAGTCAAGGAATTTTAATCATTCAGTTCAATAGTCTCGCATGGCAGTATCACTCTTCACTGCACCGATGCTCGCAGTCTGCAGACTTCACTCCCGCTTGTCACTCTCGCCGCCACTCGTCGCTTCGCCGTCTTTGCACACCTGGTGCTCGGGTCGTACAACCCTCCTAATTCCAGACTGTCAGCTCGGAGGCCCGTCGTGGCCTATGTAGTCTCGCTGGCCTGAAATGGAAGGTTCCCGGCACCCCGAGTAATGCTGAGAGTGGCAAGGGTGATGACAACAATATTCTTTTCAAAGATAACCACAGAAATTCAATCCGGTGAAGGTCAAGAGCTCGGGAGTCCCGATAGGCTTACCTGGCACGCGCGTCAGCTCGCCTTTGTAAGTCGCGATGCAATTCTGGCATTACTACTTTGGCCTTGTCACACTGTTCTGCTCGCTTGAGCAGGAAGGGGAAAGGAAAGCGTTTGCAGACCAGCAAGCATGAAGCAAATTGATTGATGGAGTTAATATTTGACAATCAAATAGCAGGAACAATTCCGCGCTGTGTTCTCGAGTTACCTGCTCCTTTCAGAGATAGGGTTATATAACGGGCTGTTTGTAACCTTCGTCTCTCGCAGATATGTGGCGCGTAGTATACATGAGCTACGGTGAGCTGACAGTTTTACCACTGATGAAGTAGCACTGAATGGCCCCGTTGCAAACAGAACAAATGTTCCAACCACCACAATAAAATAATGCACCAAAAGGGGAGTTGGTTATAAAATGACAGCCATACGCCCGGTGTGGCGGAAGTGGATGGTAACCGAGAGGGGTGCGGGGGCGGGAACATGGCCGGTCACGACCTCCGCATTCAGAGAGACTTGCAGTCATGGAAGCTCCATGAGGCTGGTTGAACTAGTGTTAGTTCAATAATATAAAGCTAAACTGGATTAGACAACACCAATGATGCGAAGTATAGTTCATAGCTCGTAGCGTTGGAGCAAAATAAGCATTGTCGTTGTTGTTGCAACCACCTATAAATCAAGAAAAATTGTACCAACGCATTTTCTCTCACCGCACACCATTTATTCTAATCCTCTGGTGCGTCTATAGTCGCGTGGTTTCGCTGTTCGTGTTGTCTTTACTGACAATAGGTAGTTAGCAAAGTCTCTTTAGTTCGCAGGACCTTGAAGCTGCCGGGCCGATACGAGAGAAAAACTGCGGGAGAGGAAAAGGACTCGTGTTTTACATACTGTTACGTTCTCGCGTCTTTGTGTGGCTTCCCTGGACCCGTCCCGAGCGAAGAATAAGGACAGAGTAACAACGTGAGACGTCTGCGGCGATTCTCAAAGGCAATCAACAGCATGCCGCCGCGATAAGCCTATCGCAACTCGCACGCTCCTGACCTTCGGCGGACCGAATTTATGCGGCTATATTTAGAAAGAATGTTCTGGTCCATCGTCCTTGCCTCTCAGCGAGACTTTATAGGACGCGCCGGGCCTCCGAGCCGACAGTCTGAAAGTTTAAGAGTTTGTATGGTTGCGCGACATTAAGCGAAGAAGCGACGAGCCAGCAGAGCGTCAAGTGGCGAGAGTGAACAGCGGGAGTGAAGTCTGCGGACTGCGAGCATCGGTACAGTGAAGAGTGAGACTGATTGGCGGGACTATTGAACTGGGATGCGTTGGGTGTAAGACATTCGGAATTATAGCAATAGACAGACGTAACATGTGTAAATAATGAGTGTGAATTAAGAGATTGAGATGGGTATTAAAGATTGTGCTCACTAAGAATAGCATGAGTAATAGTGAAGGTAGATTGTTTAATATTATGTAGATAAATTAAAAATAGAATGTAGTTCTTTTAATTTAATTTAAGACTTCCATTTCTCGCGAACTCAGATACCCCCCTATGGCTTCTTGCAACAATACTTTTCGGGGTTTCACTTACCTTTGTCGAACAGTACACCCGTGTCGTGAGGTCGCATGCAGAGCCACTTCTCAGTGGTTGTTGAGAATGTAAACCAGTTAACAACGAATGTCAAGGCTGACAACACTGTATATAACAATACTGTTCAATTCTTATTTGTCAAAATGTAGTGACGTCGGTGTCCCTTGGAAAGTATTGCATACGAACACAGAAATTACAAGCTGTAATTCTGGCAGTTATTCCATGTTTTTAAATCGGCTCTCAAGACCTCGATGTTAAGAGCCGCCCAAACTCTTCACTCGCTCACTCCATGTTTTTAATTTTTTGTGTCGTAAAACTCCTTTTCCTTCAGGAATTCTATGATACAAGAGTCAATAGCATAATTTATAACTATTTTATTTGTAGAATATTTTTTAGTTTATTTCTCTCCCTAATATTTCGTATCCGAACTTACAGTTTTCCACTATATTTTCGTGATTACATGCAATGACTTACGCGCAAAAATCCAGCAAAAACTGTTATTGCCTAGTATTTAATTTGTAAACGCGACTATTTCCATGTAAGTTGTATTTTTAAAAACGTTCGCAACTCGTAAATTACAACTGAATTATTTGTTTTAATTTTAAGACAAAGAATAACTTGTACACATGACCCGGATGTTATCGGTGATAAATGTTTTTTAACCAACTGCAAATATTTTGGTTCAATTCTTTTAACCGAAGCACTTACAGCAAATCAAAATTGATGAGTTGCGAATCAAATGATGCGGAGATAATGACATGAACCACAGAAAATTGGCACTCTAGGATAAAGTTCAAAATGATCTCGTATCATCTCTAGGTCGAGATTTGTTAACGCTGATCGTGGATCACGTAGAGAATGATCTCGACTCGAGGCCTGAACTTCGTTTCTGCAGCCGGGCATTAGTCCTTACAGTCATGCACCGCCCTGGCAACCCATCTCAGCATGGCGCGGAAGCCACGCCCTGTGAACGCGCGTGACACAGCTCTCACACTGCGGTTTACCAAAACCCATGCCCAATTTGACACGACAGTGTGAACTGTATCACACTCCCGCAAGGACTAGGGGGCCGCGGTGGTGCAGTCGTTAGACTACTCGCCTCCCACCGAGGCGAGCCGGGCTCTATTCCCCGCGGGGTCACCCCCGGATTTCCGTATGTGGGAATCGTGCCGGAGACGATGCTGCTGGTCGGCGGGTTTCCTCGGGGATCTCCCGTTTCTCCCCCCCCCCTTTCTTTCCGGCATTGCTCCATACTCATCTCACTTCACCCTCATCGGCTCTCGAGACCTCGATGTTAAGAGCCGTCCAAATTTCTTCACTCACTCAGTCCACAAATTCTAAGACTTCGTACTCAATACTTAAAGCCCATGTGTCATGGTTGGGTTTTCATTGGGAGATTCCTTGTAAGCCTATATGGCCGCTTGTATGGATGGTTCTGTGGAAGATTTCGCCTACTGCTGGCCGGTTTTCATGGACGTTTTCGTAACTGGTTGTGTGCAATTTTCGATCGAAGGATTCCTATAAGGTGAAAATTTTAATCAATCAGAAAAAAAGTGGTTATATGCGGTGTTGGCGATAGTTGTGATTTTGCTTATTTTGTTTTCTGAAACAGCTATAAAACAATTAAACAAAAATAAATATAAAAGGGAAAAAACTGTGAAATTGTTTACTGATGCTGTAACAGCATTATGTGAAAAGTATGCAAACGTTTACTGTATGTATATTTAACACCAAACGTTTCGGCATCACAGCAAAACGATCACGTTCCTCACATTGACGAACATCGCTGAAGTATATGTGAAGTCCGTTCCTGAATCACAGTTACATAATTATAATCACATAAAACCCACTTACCTGTACTTGTGCGGCAGCAAGTGTCGCGTGACATGTTATTCCATATAAACTTCCACACGTACTTGCATGTAGGCTCGTACAGCAGGTCTCGAGGAAACTTTCTTCCGNTACTGCTGGCCGGTTTTCATGGACGTTTTCGTAACTGGTTGTGTGCAATTTTCGATCGAAGGATTCCTATAAGGTAAAAATTTTAATCAATCCGAAAAAAAGTGGTTATATGCGGTGTTGGCGATAGTTGTGATTTTGTTTATTTTGTTTTCTGAAACAGCTATAAAACAATTAAACAAAAATAAATATAAAAGGGAAAAAACTGTGAAATTGTTTACTGATGCTGTAACAGCATTATGTGAAAAGTATGCAAACGTTTACTGTATGTATATTTAACACCAAACGTTTCGGCATCACAGCAAAACGATCACGTTCCTCACATTGACGAACATCGCTGAAGTATATGTGAAGTCCGTTCCTGAATCACAGTTACATAATTATAATCACATAAAACCCACTTACCTGTACTTGTGCGGCAGCAAGTGTCGCGTGACATGTTATTCCATATAAACTTCNAATCACGTTCCTCACATTGACGAACATCGCTGAAGTATATGTGAAGTCCGTTCCTGAATCACAGTTACAGAATTATAATCACATAAAACCCACTTACCTGTACTTGTGCGGCAGCAAGTGTCGCGTGGCATGTTATTCCATATAAACTTCCACACGTACTTGCATGTAGGCTCGTACAGCAGGTCTCGAGGAAACTTTCTTCCGNCATGTTATTCCATATAAACTTCCACACGTACTTGCATGTAGGCTCGTACAGCAGGTCTCGAGGAAACTTTCTTCCGAGTTTGTACGAAGCATGGTATCGTGGTACTGGCGCGCGTATGCACTATCTAAACCCGTGACGTCTCTCAACGACCTCATCGGTACACAATCGCGGTTCAGCGGGCCCTTCCCGTAAGAACAATGATAGGTTACCCCATTAACAAACGTCTGTGATTCACAGTCAAACACCTACCAAGACGCGTTAACGATTAAAATAATGTATCCACCTAAGTAGTTCTCAGGTAAAATACATTGAAATATAAGTAGAGATGGAATATTTTCGCGAAAATTCGATATAGGGTATTCACGGTAAAGTAAGCGCATTTTTATGGTCATAACAGCAGGCAGAACAACAAAATAAAATTGCGTTTTATTGGGGCCATATATATATTTACTACACGTAATTTTAGATAACATACGACATTTTTTATGTAGCTGGTAGTCTTCTCTTGGTCCTCTGGAGCCACCTCGCACTGCCAGTACCCACTCTTCATGTCCAAAGTAGAAAACCATTGTGAACCTGCTAGGCTGTTTAATGTGTCATTTAACCTTGGAAGTGGATAAGAGTCTGTCTTTGTCACATTATTAAGCTGGCGATAATCTACACAAAACCTCAGAGAGCCATCTTTCTTTTTAACTATAACTATAGGGGGTGAACATGGACTAACGGATGGTTCTATCACATCTAGAGCCTTCATTTCCTTCAGAATTCCCTCAACTGCCTCATGCGAAGCTAGTGATAGTCATCTTAGTGGCGGCTTTATGGGCCTGGCATCACCTGTATCTACGTGATGGCAGGACACGTTAGTCCATCCAAGGTAATTTGGTCCACATGAAAAGGCATCCCTATTTCTCTGCAGTAACTTAGAGACAGCATTCTCCTGTCGCTGGTTAAGAAATTCTTTTGTTCGTACTAGCAGTTCATTCAGAACTTCTGGTGGAAGACATTTATTTATCATTTTACCCTAGAATTTTCTGGATCATTTGGAAATACCGGTTTGGCCTGCTTGCAAACACCTATCACGGCCCTCTCACCATTCGGACAAATTTATCATTCTAAATGGTAAACTATCCAAATCAGAAGATACCAAAGTTCTTGCTACAACAACTTCACCTGACAGGACACCAATCTTCTCTGCTGGCTGAATTAGCCCCAAACATCTGACAAAATGTCCTGCCTGTAACGACAATTTCACTAGAAGGGGGCAGTATAGTGGGTTGACCACATACAACTGGGCAGAAAATTGGGGAGGACAAATCATGCCGTGTCGACACCACCAATTCTGTACTGCCTACCCGTAGCACACCAAGTCGAGTATCGATACAGCACCCCAGCCTACGTAGTACATCAAGCCCCAAAAATGCATCCATCCTCTTATTTCTGCTATGTAAACATCGTGCTCTATGNCCAGCCTACGTAGTACATCAAGCCCCAAAAATGCATCCATCCTCTTATTTCTGCTATGTAAACATCGTGCTCTATGCTTAAGTCACCAGCTTCAAGATCACTTTTCTCTTACCGATAACTGGTGTGGTCTCGCCTGTTACTCTAGTCAATTAGCAGTGCTTCATGCTGTCTTCGGGCGACCGCTGGGAGAAGGCACGAGGATGTCTGGTCTTACTATTGTTGGTCGCCCCAGTATAGATGACCATCTGGCAAGGAACATCATTCAGGCTCCCCTCCACCAGTATNTCTTACTATTGTTGGTCGCCCCAGTATAGATGACCATCTGGCAAGGAACATCATTCAGGCTCCCCTCCACCAGTATTGCATCCCAATCCTGCTTCACCAACCGTACATGTAATAACATTGGGGCCTTCCCTGCAGCGGCCACCGTCCTTCGCTCCCTAAGTTCGGTGTTCACAAGTTTTCCGAATGTGCTGTGTTCTCACCTGCCTCTCGCTGCCTGTGCTCAGTGTCTTCGTTGATCTGTCTTAGTCGTCTTCGTTCAGCGTCACTGCCCGCGCCGGACGTCGGTGTGCGGCTCCAGTCTTGCTGACTCCACCTCCAGTGCTCGGGCCAGGGCGTCCTGCATGTTGTGGGGTGCAGCCAGACCGTACCGCTTGTCGTACCTCTGCGTCGGCGATGGCATCGGTGAAACAGCCGACTGCGATGATGTCGCAAGCCTCGGGACACCCCTCCAGAGATAGTTGGGAAAGCCGCGCAATGTCTTGCCATAGCTCCTGCAGTGGCTCCCCTGGTCGCTGGGTGCGGCTTCGCAGTTGGGCATGGTGAGCATGTCGCAGGTACCGGTCGCCGAAACGTAGCTCCAAGACCGACACCAGTGCGGGGTACTCCAGTCGATGTCGCTCTGGCAGAGATTGTAGTATGCTCAGTGCGGGGCCTCTCAGTACAGCGGCGAGGCAGTAAGCCCGCTGTTCTGTTGTCCAGCCATTAAGGGTACCGACTATTTCAAACTGGTGTTGCTATTCCTGCCAAGAAGTCTGGTCATCATAAGGGGCGGGCTTAATCGAGACCCCCTTCCCCACTTCTGACAGCGCGACAGCATTGCCGCAGATCTTCTTGCGCTCCTCCAAGGTTGCTGTATTGGTTTCGACTTGCACTCCTTCACTTTTCTCGGCTGCCGATGTGGCGATAGGTGATCTCCGCTGCTGAAGAAATTCCTGCCATTCCTTCTTCATCGCACGTATTTCCTGTTTCACTTCATTCTCGACACTGTCCATCCTTTCGCTGACACCGTCCATTCTGTCGTTTACGGCGTTCACTAACTCGCTAATGCCGTCTATCTTCCTGTCTACAGAGTCCATTTTCCTGTCTATATTCTCATTTACACTATTAACAGTTTCAATACAGTACCAATTTTGACATGTACAGTTTTATTCGCGCTTTCTTTCACACTACTAATTTGGGTATTTACATCTTCCCTCGAGCTGTTTGCACTTGCGCTGACTTGGCGGCTTAATCCCTCAATTAATGCTCGCAGTGCTTCCAGTTCTGCAGACATTTTGCCATTTAAAATTCACAGTTATGATTGTACAAAACTGTCTTAATTATTTTCAGAAACAGTTATTCCAATTAATTAATTGGTTTGCAAACACCAACTACTGGCCTATAGCCTAACTTCATTTACAACAGGTTATTTAATATTTGACAATTGCTTACAACGAGACCCCATATGACAACTAGGGAAGCCCCTTAAGACATCTTCCNGACCCCATATGACAACTAGGGAAGCCCCTTAAGACATCTTCCTTTCGAATTTTGGCCGATTCTCGGGATTATTCAGGCCTCAATTTAAGTTTTCCTTTTGGGTTTTTGGTTGTTCGTATTTGGGTTGATTATGACTAAAGATATGGTACTCTTATTTCCGTCTGTACTGTACCAGCACAGCTATCAACATCGTTTAACCTACAGTGTTCGGGACTTTCTTCACGTTTGGTTTTTCAATAGATCAAACGTTGTGTATTAAAGTTACGCAACATGAACATAATTAACTTACATAAACCCCTTAACGTAATGCCCCAAGTATACTCGTTCACGTTTAACATGTTGCAGAATAGATGCCAGAGTCTAGCACCAATAGGGACAGCACCTTTCCCTGGGCAATTCTATTTGTTGCTGCCGACACACAAACTACTGTATAATTGGTAGCTTCTTGTGCCTTAGGTATATTGAAACCCTTTCTATAGTTTCCAAAACGTCAGCAAGTACTGTCTGCACCAAAAATGTCTTCTTTTGCAACACCTGAAACGAAAAGTTAATGTGTACCTTAGGGTTTAAAACTCGGACAAAGAAATTGTACTAAATTAAAATCAGATATTCGTGTATACGATGTTCTACTTGCGAGTTCAAGTCACGTGGGTCAAGATAGAATGTAATGTCGGGACTCGGGGAGTGGGTTGCGCGTAGCTCATAGAATGTTCACAGGTGCCGCCGCGGGATGCTCAATACGGCCAGAAAACTATGAAAAGAAAGAAAAAAAAGATGTCAATTGAGTTCGCTATTAAAACAAGATCTCGCTATCGCTGTATTCCAGAAACTTGTTAGTGTCCCTAATTTGTTTCCTCCCTCCACTGGCTTTGTGAAACTAAACTCGCTTTCGTGGTTTATTATAAGAGGAGTCTTAAAGCCAAATTATTTAAAAACTTGGAGGAATACGATTTAGATAATTAAAAAAGCACACACTTAAATAGTTGAATTATTTAAACTAATATCTGGGTGTTTCTTTTTCACATTTAAAAACTTTTGCAAAAATTATGAACCAAACGAACCAATCACAAAGTGGCTGGATGTTGCTAACGTGAGATAAGTGGGTAGTAAAGCTGAATCAAGCATATATATATATATAATGTTTATGTGTTACCCGTGTTGTCTTGAAAAGGCTATATCTAGGTGCCGACATGTCAGATGGAAACACCGCATGCTTGCACAGTACCATAGGCTAAAGATGAGGTAGACGGACTATTCGTCCTCTTCTGCGCATGTTCCGAGCACTGACCTACCCTAAACCAACACACCTGTCAAAGTCACATGGTCAACACGATGAACGTGTTTGTTTATATCTTAATTTTCAAAAGACAAGCACTTTTATGTGTATAAAAATCATACTTATATAAATTTAATCTGATTGCATTAAAAGTTGGTTATGTAAAGTATGCGAACAACTCAAGGCAACTCTAAACTTAAATCCTACCCACGTCGTTTATGAGAGTCTTATTGGTACAGTCAGTTCACGGTTACCTCCCACTTTTTCTGAAGCGCTGCTAAATTTCTACTTCCAGAATATTCCTCCGCGTCATGCAAACAAAGGTTAACCGAGTCTAGAAAATTACACCAAAAGGACAAAGCACCTCATTCGTGTCCACTCAGTGTAATAATATTTTGCATGAAAACTATTTATTTCTAGGCATTACCAACACATCTGTTTTTTCACTGTTTGTATTCATATCAATTATAATTTAAATATTATATTTTATAGATAACATATAAGTAAACGTTCAATTTAACAATAAAACATGATTATTTTATGTTATATGTTATCAGAAGTATATTAACGCTTGTAATACATGGAATATTTAGGACACAACTAAACATGACATACATGAAGATTTAAAAAAGTGTGAACTTCTACTATAGGTTGGGAGTATCTATGTTGAAAGTTTGGCAAATGGAAAATTTTCGTTACTAAGTAAGCGCCAGTGTCGGAAAGGTATCAAGTTTTCTCTATTTTATATGTTAGAAAAACTGGATAATTGCAATAATCATAAACCAAACACAAAATAATTTCGCAACTAAGTAAAATCTTTACGTAGCTTGTAAGTGTAATTAAAAGTTACCTTTCGGAACACTGCGCACCTTTTCTATGCCAAAATTCTCCCATAAGAAATCTCGTTTTGTTATTAACCTGAACAGAATTAACCTCAACACGGGGAAGGGTGTACTGCGCACATTTGCCGCGCACTCCACTCCATTTTCCCTCCACGCATGGCACAGCGACCGCCAGTATGGAAGCCGTTGGGTTGGCGGCACTGTTTGGAGGGGGTATATGGGCTATCAGTAGGACGCAGGCGGCGGTGATAACGCGAGTAGCTGATAGCGCCCGGCACAGTTGGCTGCGATTGCAGGACTGAAGCGGCTGCGTTCCATCACATCTCCTCACACTGCTCTCGTTTGTGGAGAGAGTTTGGACGAATTCTTGTAAAAATAATTTCTAAAACTTCACACAAGGTTTTTCCAGGCCGTTAGCAAGTGGCGTGCGACAGCTCGCACGCGCTTAATGCCTTGTAGATCACATCTGCAACGATGGAACGTTTGTTATACGCGACGGAAGCGATCGAGTTGAACTGCAAATGTTACCTTTTATTTTACCTCCTTTCTCAAAATGAAACTGCTCAGGCAAGCTCGAAACATGCTTTGTGGGCAGTTTTACTAATTATTTCCCTCTGCGCCAATGCGATAAGACCAAAAAAAAACTTTTTTTTTTTTTTCATTCCCGAGAAAAATTTATGTTCCTAGAGCATTTATTTATTGAGATACACGTTACAAGGAAGTCAGTATCCTTAGTATTTGTATGTGGGATCAACACAGGAACCATGCAACGTTTATGCGTTTTCGCCCCGATTCGTTATTTCGTCTTATATTATATTTGTCAAGTATAAACTGTTATTTATGGTGAAAATATGTGAACGCTTGTTAGATTTTTGTTTTTACTCTGTGCCCACGTTTGCAAACCCACTCCCCTGGTTTCTTGTTATCGTACGTGCGATAAACTTATTTCCTCGTGTGACTACCTCAGTGAGATTATGGTGAACTTCCATGATTCGTCACTAGACAGAAAAACTGTGTCACATGCGTGTTATTCAATCGTGAACCTACAAGGAAATCACACAGTTTTGGCAAATACTTTTGCGATAATGCAGTGCCTCTAATTATGATTAGACACACTGAGATTTCTTTGTTTCCTGTCAAGACAGCCTGTATTTCAAAACACATAAAGTATTTCCCTTCTACTTGCGAAGTTATATGGCAGGTGATCAGACACGCCCAGCGACACAGAACAGTCGTGAGTACAGAAAGGTAAACTGCTTCATGCATAAAGGCTCCGAGTATNTGTGGTGACCGTCAACCGTATACCTTTTAGCCAGCAGGGGCGTTGCCCCCTCCCTTCCTAGGTAGTAGGTTACTAGTTATGTTAGTAATAACTACAACAACTTACAACAAATTTCTTGCCCCATTCTTTTGCAAATATAACATTTTAATGCCTTGTGATTTAATTTTTTTCATTCAAAATTTTTAGTTTTTAGAACACTGTTATAATTTGCGTTGCCTTTGCAAGCAAAACTTCAATGCTGTTTTCTGTTGATCCATTCAAACCCCAATGTACACATTTGTATGCTTTGAGCACGTGTAGGTGATTTTTTTTATCTGAGACTGCACACTCCGAACTCATTGACGAATGATCTCACCTGTGGGTAAATTATTCGCAAACCATCTTAATGGCCTACGTCATAATTGGTTCCTATAACTGCAGCCGAACATATCGATAACCAAGTACAACAGTGTCACAACTAAAAAATCTTTTTTTCAGTTAATTACCTTACAAGACGCACTACAGCTTAAATGACGACGATTAAACTTTTGCGTGGAATAATTTAGCACGGCAACACATTGGAGTAAGGCATTTTGTAAATAGAAAATTATTCCTCCTGAAAAACAGCATATTTTGAGTTGTAACACTATTGTACTGAAGTATCGATATAGCCCACAGCTCATTAGCTGTGACAACGAAACAAGTGGTGTATCGACTTAAGTACAGCACGCATCGAAATTTTTTTTTGTTCGCAACACCTAAAACCGTAAATTAAAGTGGGTGTGAAAGGGTTAAATGTTTGCAACTCGTGTTGTTTTGCACCTTGACACAGAACAGCTAAGTGTACAGAATCGAAGTGACCTGGTGGTACCTTATATGTAAAGTTATTGGCTGCGCGAAGCCACGGAAACAGACCTCGAGTCTGGTTGGCTATCGCGCGTTATGGGATATGCCCTATCGGTCGTGCTGTCGCCTGGTAAGTTAGTCTCCAGGAGCTGATTGGTGAACGAAGTTCCGCCATTTTGCTGGCCAGTGAGGCAATTTCGCTGGTGTGTGTGTGGCAGTAGTTCACAGTTCACGCCAACATTTCACCTCTGTATTATCACGTACTCTGTGGCCGTGGCATACATGGAAATAAGTGTTGCATTTGCGCATAACTTCACGCTCAAACATACCGCCTGTATCTTGAACTCCTTTGCAGAATGTTTGAAATCCTGGTTTTTTGACGAAACTGACACGTGCCCCTAGTGTGTTTACCTACGAAAAGGTATCATACCTCAGAAGAGGAAGGAATGGTGCTTTTAAAGTTACCACGCATGCTGTAAATATTAATTTGAAGCCCTCCAATTAAGGACGGCGTTTTCAGACTGCCGTATCTTGAAACATATTAGCCGGACACGAGTCAAACTACGATAGCAGCCTGTATTGAACTTTACTACAGACTTTTCCTCAATAAAATTATGGGTCGCCGCTGAAAGTCCCATAGGTACACGCAGCACCACGAGAACACTGCACTTCAGTTCAGAACCCTGCGCTTAGTGGTGATGGCGCTCTTGTAGTGCTCTTGGAGCCCTGCTAAAGTTATGCCTCCAGGATATTCCTCTGTCTCGTGCAAACAAAGCTTAAACGAGTCTATACAATTACCCCAAAGGGACAACGCACCGCATTCGTGCGCACTTAGTGTAATAACATTTTGCATGAGAACTATTTCTTACTAGGTATTACCAGTAGACGTATTTTATTTATGTTTTATACATGTCAAATAAAAATTGAATATAATAACTTATGGATAAATTGTAAGAAAAACTAAACGTTATCAAAAAATGGGGTACTTTTATGTTTACACGAGTGTAAGACGCGTGTAATGGATGACATATGCAGGAGACAACCAATAAAGTGGTGCATGGGGCGATTTTTGAAATGTTTGATCCAAAAAGTGTGGAGATCCAGACTATAATTCTGATAGCTCCCGCGCTTCTCGGCCAGAAAAAAGAAAAACTATGCAGGCAGCCGGGCTTAGAGAGAGAGAGGGGGGGTGTGCGTCTGCGCCTATGGCTTTATGTGGCCCGAACTCCGCCAATGTAGCAGGACGCCACCCGCCCATCGGCTGCTCACGGTAAACTGAGCACTTTTAAAAGACCTGCTTACGATCTGATTCTCGGATTATGTTGTATACTTCCACCACATGTAAATTTAACATTTCCATGAGCCTGATCACATTATTCATGCGCCGGCCACGTAAAACTGCCAAATTATTTTTAATGTACATTTTTAAAGACTTACTAATTATTGCACTAAAAAGTATTAGAATAATCAGAAAGAAAATACAATAATTTTAGCAAGAAATGTACACCGAACACTTCTCAGTCAACGTTGAGACATGGAACTACTTTCCCTCCGTCGTTACCAACTTTACTGGACGCATGCCAGACATTGCGTCTGTTGAAATATATGCTGGTAGGGGCAGGGGCATTTTTCAAAGGTTAGTTTCAAAAGTCCTGACTTTACCGAGAACAGTCTTTACCAGCAATTTCACTCAAACTTGACAATCTCATGCCAACCCGACAAAGAACCTCAACCATCCAAGCGGCTGCACCGCGTGAAATAGCGCTGTGGTGGCAGCGGTGGCGTAGTGGCCAGGGCGCTCGCCTCCCACCACGGCGATCCGGGTTCGATCCCCGGCGGGTTCACTCCCGGATCTTCGCATGTGGGAATCGTGCTGGGCGATGCCGCTTGCCGGCGGGTTTTCTCGGGGTACTCCCGTTTCCCCCACCCTTGCATTCCAGCGCCGCTCTAGTCTAGGGTCTCATTTCTGTCATGCCCGGGGATCCTACGGGTCCCAGCTAGAAAGACCGTCACTCGGAGGGTGTTGCCTTGCCCTGGGTGCACTCCCCACACGCCATTGTTATTATTAGCGCTGTGGTGCACTTTTAAAATTTTTTATCATCATTTTACGGTAAGTGCTGTTCTCCATAACTTTTTGTGAATCCACATAACTTATCATATCCGCATAACAATAAGCCGATGAATAATTGACCTCGGCTTTAACATGCAAACAACAGTGGCTTCCGGCGTTGCAACAGTTCATGGAACTCTCTCTAGGTATAATCTTTTGGCAGTATTTTCGCACTTTTGGAATCAAACCTTTCAAAAATAATCCTCTTATGCCTATATGGTTGTTTCTAAAAATTCAGTGCAACACGAACGTTTTATAACAGCTGGTAACATAGAAATATCGTACTTTTGGTTCAGTTGAATTTTGACTTATATTTTATCTATAAATTATAATATCCCATTTATAATTAACGTGAATACAAACGAAGGGAAAATAAGTGTGTTGTTAATGACTAGTAAGAAATAGTTATCATGCAAGATATTATCTAAGTGAGTGCGCACGAATGCGGTGCATTGTCTCTTCGGCGCAGTTGAGTCGAGTGGAGAGATTTGGGCGGCTCTAACCACCGAGGTCTTGAGAGCCGATGAAATTAGGTGAGTACGGACCAACGCCGGAATGGAACGGCGGGCGAAACGGGAGATCACCGAGAAAACCCGCGTTCCCGGGACATTGTCCGGGACAATTCCCACATGCGAAAATTCCAGGAGTGACACCATCGGGAATCGAACCCGGTTCGCCCACGTTGGAGGCGTGTAGTCTGACCACTACGCCACCGCGGCCCCTCCCTTTTGGTGTAATTTGCTATACTTAGTTAAGCTTTGATTGCATTAGGCGGAGCAATAGTGTGGTGGCCGGAAAAGTTGGAAGTAACAAATGAACTACAGTTACTATGTGTCTAGGTAGAAATGATGGTTTATCGCGGGGGAAACTGACTGTTTCTTCTTACCATTCAACGTACGGTGCAATAGCTGCCAGTTCTATTTTCTCATTGGCTGTCATGCATGTCGCAAGCGAATATCCCGTTTCACTGGACCTATGAGGATTCTGATACTCTAAAAGGGAACGTTTATATAACTCAGTCTAGTCAGAATCCCTGATAAATCAATAATAAAAGAATAAACTAACTACAGTGTTATCACAGACACTGAGTAAATAAATACACACAGACGAAATGGCGTGTCGGTTCCTTTGATGTGGGCGTACTCATTCTCTGATTGGTTGTGCGGCGATGGTCTGGGAACGGGCTTTGTGTCTGATTGGCTGCAGCGTTCTGCGTAATGTACCCTATTGGCTGGGCCGTTGGCCGATAAGAAAGTCACCAGGCGCTGATTGGCGAACGGCGTTCCGACATGTTTCTGACAAGTGACGCCATTTTGCTGGCACGTGCGGCTGAAGTTAGCGGAACTAGCAGCTGTTTCACCTCTGTATTCTTATTTGGTCTGTGACACGTGGCTGTGAAGTTTAAACCTGTCGTTAATGCACCCGTCAGCCAATCCGGTCTCTACTGACTTGGGAATGTCGTCCTTCCGTGCTGCAGGAATGTGAATACTTGCTCTTGGCTCGGCAGTTCTGACTTCGGGATGCTCGTGGTGGTTGCGCTTCTGTGCATTTTGCTATTCTCCGACATATTTGGTCGAGTTCCGTAAGGCCTATGGCGATGCTGCCTGGAAAGAAAGGTTTACAGATTGTTCGGAATTCAGTGCCCAGCCTCGAGATATAGTTTCTTTGGACCAATAGTAAAACAAATGGCATACTGCCGAAGCATTGGTTGAGAAGTACTGTGTTTCTCAGGACTCAGAGAAAGGATGGGATGAAAACACACGCTGTCTGTAAAGAATGCCACGCCTGACTGGATGACATAAACCAACAACTACGACAAATAAAACATGATCTGTAGCAACGTGCAATTAAATTACAGTTAATGTACAAATTTTTTTTGCTTAGTGAATCTCTGGAAACTTATTTTTTTTATGAGTTAATTGTGTTGAAAGTTGCTGCGTACAACGCCTGGAGAACAAGGCGGTGCAGTCATACGTGTAGAGCAAGTTGCATATGAAGGAGGCGCGCAACGCTGCGCATGTATTAATTTGAGTGTCGTACGCCTACGATCAATGCAACTTGTCCTACATGCATGCTCGCACCGCCTTGTTCACCAGGCGTTTTTTTTATAGATATTTGATATAAAAATGCGTTTCCGGATGTAAGTGCACAGGGATTTTGTGTTACTATTGATCCAAAGAAACTAAGTCTGGAGTTTGGGCACTGAGTTTCCGAACAATCTGTATATCGACGGAGGGTAAATGGGTCATTTTCGATAACTTGTTCGTTTCTCAGCGAACAATAGCTTTTGCATCACTCGTAGACATAATCATTTACTGCGGAAAATGTTTACTGGGTCGCTGTCATAAACAAGTGCAACCAACCGTTATAAAGAATGTTGGAAATAGAACTTATAATTAGGGGAACACGCCCATCAAAACTTTACTGAGTTTATTTTTACACCAATAGCGATGCTAGATTTACAGATAAAGTTCGGCTGCAACTCGTAAGTGGCACAGTCAGATGCAGGATGACTGTAGCTACTGTACGTAGTGAAGCACTGACTTTCCCATCTTCTTCATTTATGACGTTCTCAGTGGAGTAAAACAGGCAGACAGTTTCTGTGTTGATATTATTGTAATGGCGCAGCTTAATAAAAACAACCTGTGATTATTTTGTTTCAGTACATATATGTATTGGTGTGTACGTGTGTGTATATATATATATATATTTATTTATATTTATTTATTTATATATACACACACTTTATATTTTTAGAATAATTTGATGTCAAATTTAAATTTTCTGTTTTTCTGCAGCTATAATAACAAATACTAAGTTGTACAATTGAAAAAAAATTACAAAGTAAACTAATTCCATGGGCTACCGTGTGTCATATATGTAATAACCAAATAACAGTTCATACGTTTAAAAGCAAATTTAAAAATATTCAAAACATGTTTTATATTTAACCATTTTTTATATATAAGGCTTGTCATTTGGTGATGACATATATATCACGTGGTAACCAATGCCATTAGTTTACTTTGTTAATTTCTTAATTTGTACAACTTATTATTTGCTATTATGGCTGCAGCAAAATAGAAAAAAATTGAATTTGACATCAAATTATTCAAAAAATATAAAGTGTAAATTTTTTTTATTGGATGTAAATGTTATTATATATAATGTGTACAAGTTAAACAATGTTTTGTACAGAAATAAAATTATTAATTTTTGTGCTCCAACACCCTTAAACGCTTCCTACACGTCAGAAAATTTTGTTGTCTGCTGTAATGCCGTTATCGCAATTCACCGAGCAAACAGAAATCTAGTACATGGATACTGAATGTTTCTGATTTGTCAGCACACCCTCAAAGTAGTCTCAAAAATGTATCCACCGCTTATAAAGGGAGAAAAGGGAGAAAGACGATATGGCCTGTCAAAAAATACGTCCCCGCGAAACATTTTTTGCGATTTTCTGACGTGTCTATCTATACGTTGGTTAAGTTTTACAAAGGCGAGAAGTACTTTAGGATCACATTCACGATCCTTAAAATAACTTGCGTAATCCGTTCACGGTTACTTCACACTTTTCTGAAGCCCTGCTAAAGTTCTACTTCCACGATATTCCTCCGCCTCGAGCAAACTAAGTCTAAAAAAATTACACCAAAGAACAACGCACCGAATTCGTGCGTACTCATATTTCGCGTGAGAACTATTTCTTACTAGGCTATACAAACACACGTGTTTTCTCACTGTTTTAATTCGTACTTATGATAAATGAAATATTATAATTTATAAATAAAATACAGGTAAAACTTCAATTTAACGAAAAATCGGATACTTCAATGCTAACAGAGGTACAGAAAGCTTGTGATACATGGCACGTTTAGGAAATAACCAAACACGCCATACGTGGGGAGATTTTTCAAAGGTTTGATTCCAAAAGTGTGGAGAAACCTTGAATAGACTACATCTACCACGAGTAACAGGTAGTCAGTTCTACTCCTGACCGGGTATGCGGGTGATTTAAGTCCTGGTTCCTTGTGGGACGCCCCCCATGATGAAATATGGCCTCGTCGTGAAATTAAGTGAAGCGTGCGTTTGTTTGAAGTGTAGCGTGTCCCGGCAGGACTTGTATACTTTTTTTTTCGCTCGTCGCTAATTACGCGGCCGGCGTCTCCTCTTGTGGATACATGGGCGTGGGTTGCCTGCTTCGAGCTGGAGCCGCCATTTGCAGCTAACGACGTGGCGTTGTCGCCTCGCGGTCAACTGCGCGTGTTGACAACACGGCCGGCTTCCGACGGGGGCTAGCCGACGGCGTCGTCGATACTTTGTACCCCTCGGCAGTTGTCCCCGGCGACTGTGGTGTTCGCCGTGATCCACGAACTCTCCGACACGGAGATCCCGTGGTAATCGCAGTGCCTGCACGACGTTGGAGATGGACCGACCTATATACACCTGGCCACGGTCAAATGCGCTTGGGATCTTCCTTCTCCCCCATTCTGTGCCTGACTGCTACTTAGACGGTCAGTATCGTAGACCAAAGATACATCCAATAAACGACAAAAGCGGGACGTTTTATCATCATTTCTATAGAAATTTTGCCGGGACCACTGAAAATTAACTGTGGAAACCGTTTATCGGTACATCGCATTTTCGGTACATCAAGAGTGCGCTGTATGTATACACAGTCGAATCACAGTATTATGACCACCTGCTAGTATCCAGAGTAACCGCCCTTCGCAGCACGGGCAGCAGCTAGACGAGCTGGCAGTGACTCAGTCAGGTGCTGATAGGCCTCCACGTGTATATTCTGTACCATATAAGAAGGCCACTTTTTGACAGCTCGGCGAAAGTAGCGCCACTGTTTACATCTGACTACGTATCATTCCGCCATCAGCTGGTCCGTCACGTTGGGGCTGTATTTTTTATCAACATGTCAGCTAATCCACTTCTCATTGTACTGTAATGCTAAACAAATTTTAAGATATTTTAAGACTGACATCTGTCTAAAAATATAAGTAGGTTATAAAAGTAAAAATATAAAATGTTAGATATTTGATAACTCTTTTTTAATTTGTCCGAGATAGTGAATTTGGGTTAAAATTTGCGAGACGGTCTGTTGTATCTATTATTACACTTTGGACGCTATAGCTAATATATTCGAGTTGGAAATATGTGACGTGGAATAACGTTAGAATTGCTTAAAACTATTCACGCGTGTCTACGGAATCAAGGAGATGGGTTTCTAGTGAACAATATGGCGTACAATTTAAGTATACGAACGATTACCTGCCGGATATATATTACTTGTACTCCAAATCGTTGTATATGAAATATATGTTACTTTAAAAATTATGCAGAGCTC
>NQII01001637.1:418623-437609 GCA_002778355.1 Clitarchus hookeri
CGTAGCGGCTAGACCGCTCGTCGCCCCCCGCCAAGGCGAACCGGGGTTCGACTCCGGGCACGCGTGGGAATCGTGCTGGACGACGTCGCTGGTCGCCGAGTTGTCTCGGGGATCTCCCGCCTCCCCCCGGCCGTGCGATCCGGTGCAGCTCCATACTCACCTCGCTTCACCCTCGTCGACTCTCAAGAGCTCCAATGTTAAGAGCCGCCCAAATATCTCCACCCACGGCTCCCAAGAAAGTCGACGCCAGATCAATATGCGGGGGAAAAAGCTAAGGGGAATTAGTTCATCCCTACAACTTTAAAATCAAACAGCTGGAACTGCTCCAAACCAGCATGTTTGAACCTCTGCACTTGAATCACAACATTTTATTAATAATTAAAGTTGTTGGTATTCACTGATTAAACTACAGGCGTTAACAAAGAAAGGGGTAGAGGCGTTTCTGGTTACAACCCCTCACCCCCCTCCTCCTATAAAGGTCGTGACTTTTTCCTTTGCCAACATATTAAAAAAGAAGTATATCTAGTTATTAGTAAAACCACATATTTGGTCAATAAAACGGTATAATGTAATAGTAAAAATAAGTAAAATGAAATATATAAGTAACCAAATCTGCTGCTGTTCTTCAACTCAGTATTTCTATAGGCGCTGTTTTATTTATAAAGAACACCCCCCCCCCCTCTTNATCAATAGATTTCTGCCTACGCCACTGTATTAAACTGTGGTTTCTACTGATTCCTATTGAATTGCACTGGCGTGGCAGTAAAACCTCAGTGAATTCCTCTGATTCGTTAGTAGATAGCAACTCGTTAACTAAAGATTCAGTAAAACAATTTTTATTGTTGAAAACGCTGATTCAGATTTAGTGTGTATGGCTGGCTGTGTGATGATGTAGCGGTAAGGGGCAGTGATATTTCGCGAAAAAATTTCTAGACAAGATACAGTCCAAAGCACTGTAGGGTCGTCCAGCTTCTTTGATTGGCTAAAAAATGTTCTGGCCCGTGTTTACCGTTTGCGTACGAATCACGAAGGTTCAGTGTCGGAGTTACTTAGTCCTGAGTGGCTTGGTCGAAGACGGACCCGGCACCAGCAGCCAATGGAGGTATAACAACAGCTGAGGTGTGTATATAGTATCGAAGTCTACTGTGTGCTCCGATTTTTACGCGAAAAGTCACTGGCCCTATGTATGGGGCATCTGTTTTTAGCGAAGAGATTTACGCGGCGGCTAGACGTCAACATCCTATGCGCGCACCTGTAGTCTTCCTTCGGCTATCGTCAGCCTCCCTTTGTGTGAATACTGACTACTACGTAAGTTAATTAATCAGAATCAAGTTTCCCCGATTCTGACCGCCCGTGATTCGCGAGCAGACAGATCAGGTGCCTATCAATAATGCAAATGATCCAATCATGAAAGCGGTTCTGAACTAAAGTGTTTCGGAACACAACTCGTCCTGAAATCTTTTCACGAAAAACAGGTGCCCCAAATGATAGGTGTTTAGCCCGAGGGTAAATGCGTTTTGGATGTCCAAGTTGTACACGCCAGTAGGATTATACCATGGATTTTCGCCTTTTTTTTTACCAGTATAACGTTGAAGTTCTGAACTTGGGAAGGAAATTTCCCCACCCGAGAGCTGAACCTAAGACCTGTAGTTGTTAGGCATACACCCTGAATTGTTGCCCAGACTGTTTTGCCAACATTCAGACATAGAATTCCACTAGGACACAAATGAAAATTCACCAGTATCCGCTAGGTTATGCAAATATATTTAATCATATTTCGAATAATAACAATACCAATGTATTAAATTCTACTTGAAACAATAGTTTATAAATTGATTTATAAGTATATTTTTACACAGTTCGATTTAAATGTATGTGCATCATATTTATCAAAGTAGGTACGAAGTTAGAAAGAAACCGAAATAACGGAATTGTAAGAAATAAGAATAATGATGAAAAGTGGCCAAATCTCGAATAAGAAGCTCAGAAGTATCCTAGAAATATTTATTGCTTCGACATAAACACATTTTAATTTTTAAAATTCCATATATGTTTTTGTTTCAGAAAACTGTTTACCACACGCCACCTACAATTTTAAGAAAATCTAATACACTATCCACCGACAACTAGATAACAATTTTGCCCATTGTAGGAATTGATATCCACGAAATATAATGGAAAATCCTATGAGTTAGCAACACTGAGATAAGATGTTCTAAAGCCATCAACACACAGTATAAAAAAAAAATCCCTAGTTCAGGTGCATTCAGTGAGGTGGCGCAGTTGTAAATCTTCAGCAGGAAAATATTTCCGAATAGCATCATAATGTTACGCGCTCGCTACTTTGCATCCTGCGCGAGCGAGTGGAAGTGAAGGACAGCAGTTATATGATATCGGGCGGCCCATCATAAAGGACGCCGCCGCACACGCCGAGAAACTTGTCGCAACTCGCGCCTCGCTGATCCTGAGAAGCTCATATTTCTCAATTTACCACGCAGGAACGTCATCGTTATCACCATTACTTTTCCCATAACATCTTGGATTGCCGAAACGTTCTAGACTGCACCTGCCTCAAGTATAAATGCCATATGCGGGCCTCTGAGGAAAGAGTGATTAACAGCCGAGAGTTTGGCAGCTCGTGCTTCCTTAAGCGATAGTTGGGCGATTCCGGAGCGGCGAGGGACGACTGCAGCGATCTGCGAGAGTGCGTCGTCGAACTTGTGTGCAGTGAAGAGCGGGACTGATCTGTTGGGCTGTGGACTGGATGCGTGAGTGAAAAGACATTCGGGACTATGGAAATAGACAGTTTTAACTAAACATGTTGAAATAATTGGAACCGTTTAAAGGACACTAGAAAGAGTAAAGACTGTAATAAAGACTTTAATTGAAATGGAGATAGCAATTAAATATTGCGCTCAATAAGAATAATAAGATTTAATAGGACACTCAGGCTGGTAAATAACAGATATTTGACGGTTTGTGGCATTGAGAATATATATAGTATTGAATTTAGTTCTTGTATTTTTATTAAGACCATCATCCCTCACGAACTAGGATACGCCCCTCTGGCATTCTTGTAACAATATGCTGATCGCGGAAATATAAGAGTATACCTGGAAAAGTCAGAAAAATATTACGGGATTTTGTTATAAGGATACTGCTCGCACTGAGTAAATACACTGAAGAGCCAAAAAAACCTTGTACACCTGCCTAATATCGAGTAGGGCCCCCGAGCACACAGAAGTGCCGCAAGACGACGTGGCATGGACTCGACTAATAATGTCTGGAGATATGCAGGAGGCAATTCACACCATGAATCCTGCAGGGCAGTCCACGAATCCAATCTGCGCCAATTTGAGGAAGGGTTGCACGTCTGTCACGTTTAATGATTCTCGTCAGTCGTCGTTTGTCCCGTTCTTACACGATATTTTTCTGGCCGCAGCGATGTCGAAGATGTGATGTTTTACCTGATTCCCGATATTCACGGTACACTCGTCGAATGGTCGTATGCGAACATCCAAATGCTATCGCTACCTCTGAGATACTATGTCCCATCTCTCGTGCGCCGACTATAACACCACGTTCAAACTCACTTAAATCTTGATAACCTGTCATTGTAGCAGCAGTAAACGATCTAGCTGCCGACCGCATCGCGTTACTCTTGATCGGTTCCATACCTCTGTTATTTGCATACGCACGCGCATGCCAGATTTTTTGGCTATTCAGTGTAAATATACAGAGATGAAATGACGTGGCATTTACTTAGATGTGGGCGTACCCATTCTCTGATTTGTTGTAAGACAGTCTGGAAACGGGTCTGGTGTCTGATTGGCTACCGCGTGCTGCGAAATGTTCCCTATTGGCTGGGCAACTAACTGGCAAGTAAAGCTACCAGGCGGTGATTGGCGAACGGCGTTCCGGCATGTTGCCGGCTAGTGACGTCATTTCGGTGGCCTGCGCAGCTGGAGTTCGAAGAATAAGCGGATATTTCACCTCTGCATTATTATGTATTCTGTACTACCTGCCATCCTGCTTTATCTGCGCCACATGGCTTCGTCAACTACATGCACAGCAACACAAATAAAATTATTGTTCGGTGGGCTCGCGTCCTACGATACGTCAAGTATTTCTTTGGCGCAGCTCCACATTGTGGACAGCCCTGAAAGTCGCGAGGACGTTCAGAACATTTGGCAGTTCACGGTTCGTTCGCCGTATATTCTCGACGCGCTGCCATTTGTTCAGCGTTACATATGGATAGCCACTTTTGTTTCGTGTCTATTATTGGCCGCGAGTCGGTCAATCTGGGTCGAATAAACCCTGGTCCGGTGTCAGAAGTAGCACACGCGCGCGTTTGGCTGCAGCGCTCACTACTCACGCAAATATTTTATTCTGCTTGTCATTAAAAGAGACCAGAGAATTGCGCGAGTTCATTTAAGGGCAAGTTAAACTTTATCCGCCTGTACCATAGGGTTTCGCTTCTATTGGACCACAGTTTTGTTAGACACACACCAAACTGCTTTCGACCGATAAAGAACTTGTTGAGAAAACAAGTAAAGAACTTGTAGGGGAAACAAGTACCGAATCCTTCTATACCTGGTCAGTGGTTAAACTTGAGCAACAGCCAATGAACAACTAGCGGAGGCTCAAGTGCACAGAGGGTTGTGGAGTCTAGCTTGTGTTGCCGAATGAACCCGTGAAATTTCCTCTTCTCTGGGCATAAATTGCGTTTCGGGGAAATTATTGACGATTTATCCCTACAACGTCGCCGCTAGATGCCTTTTTACAGCAATGTTTATAATAATTGCTCCAAATTGCTACCACCGGCAGTAATGCAAGCTTGGTAGCGTCGGTGGAGTGTTTGGCGAACAGATTCAAATACGCCGGGTATTTCACGCACGCGTGCAGCCGCACAGGATAGTCGAGCGACGAGGTCTTCAATGGAATCAACTGGAGTCTCGTAAATGAGGGCTTTCAAATGCCCCCATAGGAACAAATCGAGACTCGATAAAAAGGCATTTAGCGGCGACGTTGTAAATAAACAATGTTTTGCATGTCATGTGTTATGTTTGTGTTTGTTCCTCAACGCGTCACTTCCGCCCATATGTTCCTATACAATAATTGTTTGTTTTAGTGAGCTCTACCACCCCTCAAAGTTTGTCCCATGATTTTAGAATAATCCTGTATACAGTCAGCGAGTGGGAAGACTGGCAACACTGGAACGGAGGATACGCAGCATCTGGGCTCCAGGCCACGTTCCTCGCCTGAGTGCACATGCTAATTGTGTGCCGAAAACAAGATTCCGATTCAACGCATTGATCAAGCTGTTTTCGCTCTACAACTGTCGAAAACCACATGGCTTGGACCAAGTTTAGTGTACTGTTTTCATAAAAAACTTAATTTCGAAATATTAGTGCACTTCATCCGACAAAGTTTTGATGTAGCTGCGATGTAGTCCATTTAAGTTAGATAGGATTTTCATTAAGAAACAAAAAGACATTCGGAAATTCCGCGAGGCCATCTGACGTACACCTCGGACGCTGTTATTGGTTCATTGACTAGTGCCGTCGCAATTAACATGATGAGCGTTTCATACTGTAGGTTGTACGTGATTCCTTTGGTCTCTTTTTACGTGCATTTGACTGATTCGTAGACATGAACAGAGTTTCCAAATTTCGTAAGAAAAAATATATAAATCGACTTACAAAAATCACCAGAAAATCGCTAGATTGTATTATTTATCTGATTCAAATTAAATTTTAAACACTGTAAAATACTAAAAGAATAAAAAAATCAACCTTAAATACTTTAACCCTTTGAGGGTGATACAAAACTGGCACCGAGGACACGATTGACGTAAGCTGCCTATATTCTGCTGCATTAGTTGTGTTCGTATCTGTACATCCACTTATCATCGTCCCATTGGTCCTGGCTACACCGGCCACGCCTACTGTACTCTGCGTCGTTTATTATTGGCTGGCCGTCGGCCAATGGAGTCGCGCTTTAACTGTGCACCAGTACATCTCACAGTAGTCTCACAATGAGATCAACATATAAACAGAATCAACATGAAATGTTTTGATTAAAAAATTATAGCTCTAGTATGACAATGATGAAATAGATTTACGACGGCCGACGTGAGAATATATTTGATAGATCTTTACTTATCGATCTCTTACGTTTGCCATTTAGTTTATTAAGTTGATTACGGCACATGAATGAGCGGTAAGGGTGTATGTAATTGATAAAAAATTTGAGCGTTATCTTGCAACGCTGTTCACGAAACGGCAAGTATATTCCAGTCCGTTTTGCTTCCTGTTCCAGTGATAAATTGCAAGTTATCAGTGACACAACTCTCCAGTCTGTTGGTATGGTTGACCACACAATGTCCTTTGTGTTGGAGCATTATTACGAGTAACCGTGCACTGCATTTTGAAAAAAAAAAAAATCCAGAAGTGAAATTATACCACAAATAGTAATTACGTATACTATAGTTGGCTACACTGCCTCAAGTTTAGTCTGAGCCGGGGTTGGCCGATTTTCTTCTTCTGCGCGTGTATCCAACACTTACCTACCCCACACCTAACAACAGTCAAAGTCACATGGTCAACAGTGATGAACGTGTTTTTTTTCATATTTTTCAAAAGACGAAGCCTTGTATATGAATAGAATAATTTTACCAATTTTACTTTGATCCGATTGCATTACAAATTGGTTAGAGGAAGTGGTGTGTTGGTGTGGTTGTGTGTATGTGTGTGTGTGTGTGTGTGTGTGTGTGTGTCAGAAGGTTTGTTCACGTAAACAACGTTCTAACCTCAAAACCTATCTACGTGGTTTTTTTATAGTCGTATTGGCAGAAAAGAAGTCGAATGGTGGGAGACGGAGAATGGTTTCTGAGCAATTCGGGCGCGCGCGCACTCTACCCTATTGTCCGTGGTCCGGTCGGTGTCGCGTGGCTGCAAGGCGAGAGAGATGGTGGTGTCAGCACAGCGCTGTCGCGATGGAAACAGGTGTATAGAGCAGATGGTGGTGGATAAAGGAGGGGGGGGGGCGCTATCTGACTACTTCGAGTTGTGTATCTCAGTTGTCAGCATTCCTGCTACAGATAACCTCTCGTGTGAGAAACTACTTCTCAGCAGAGGGCTACTGCCATGCGGTTATCACCAAGGGCCTAGCCAGGGGAGGGGGAGATATTTCGGGACATATACCCCACCCCCCCCCCAAATGAAAGTAAAATATTTGATAATAAACTTTAAACACATATAGCTTTGAATGTGAGATCCCTCTTGAACATTAAGGATGTTTATAGCATTTTGTGGTTTTATATCTGAATATAAGCACAATGCTTGTAAATAATGTTTGGAAATAAACATAAGTAAACTGATATTTTTATTTACTTTTTTCACGTATGAGAAATTAGCAGTCCCCCTTGAAAACACAAACGATAGTTCGGCCCATTGGTTGTAATTTTTTTTTAACTAATAATTTTAATATTACAGTTTTAATATTTTCCCAAAAAATAGACATTTGTAATCACCCCCCCCCCCCTCAAGAAAATTCCTGGAAACGCCCTTGGTTATAAATTAAAATATGGACTTCTTTCTGACTTTTGTAATGGAATCTCTGTCGTTACGCGGGAATAGCACAAAATGAAACATAATTTACAGAACAGAGAGTTCAATTGATCCGTATCTGCTTCTGTATTAACTTGGGGCCCTCAGCAATGCGATTTATTTGGCAGCAGGGTGTGCCTATACATAGTCTTACATGGAACGCCTGAGGGGCGTATCTGAGTTCGTGTAGGATGGAGGTCTTAATAAAAACAAAATAACTATATTTCATTTCTAATTTATTCACACTACTATTATTTACATTAAATTATCTGTCTCCACTATTACTCCTTTTATTTAAGAGTGACCGCAATATTTAATGTTTATTTCAACTATGAATTAACGTCCTTCTTAAATGTCTCTGTTTGGTTAGAGTTAATTAACTGATAATCATCGTTAATTTGTGTTCAGTCTATATTTTGCCATCATTTGTAATGTCTTTCACTCGCCCATCTAACCAGCAGCACTCTTCACTGCTTGGTACTCGCAGTCGCAGATTTCCCCTCCGCTGGTCACTTCTCTCGCCGCTCGTCTTCTATCGCTCGGAACTCAGCCACTCATTCGCTCATCAACTACTCGGATCGGAAGCCTGTCGCACTTTTTATATCGTTCGCCCTGACCATCTGGAAGGTTCAACGCACACCGAGTCACGCTGAGAAGGACGTCAGTAATCCAGAGCACTCTTCAGATAAATGCAGAAGTCAATACAACCAGGGCCAACAGCGCACGCCGCGAAAGGAATAATCTTATCGGCTCGCTTTCTGTAGCAGATATGAGGCCACTAGCCTATCGCTCGCTTGTTCATTCAAAGCAATCCTTTGACTTGCTGCCGCCGCTATCATATAACTGCTGTCCTTCACTTCAACTTGCTCGCGCGGGATGCGAAGCAGGGAACACGTAACATTATTCTAGACGTGTAATTTGCTTATTGGCTTCTGTCCTAGTTTGTTTTCAGACTTGTTTGGAAGTAACGAGGCTGCCCCGTCGTTTGTTGTTTCTTACCAGCTTACACTCCACCACTGTGTGTCAAACGAACTTTTGTCCTGTGGCATACGAAATACCAAATGCACAATTTTCTAAAAGTATTCTCTATCTCGAAAGAACAACATGAAATTCACCTGCCCATTAACCTCACAGTAAATGTACAATTAAACAATATATATTTGTCGTGAAACTTACCTAGTTTTTAGTTTTCTGAATTGTTCACTTTGACTGTCATCCGTAAGTTGCTATTCCTATACACGAGGGTACGCCACAGAGAATAAACGTAGATTAAGTTGCACGCCTTACCCAGGCTTATATAGACTAAATATTGAGATCAGTAATAACATGAAATATTATGGGTTCAAGAGCCGAAAATAATTTTCTACAAGTTTAGCGTATTACATATTTTTTTGTCATGACATAAAATAATGGCATGAAAAAATTATAAAAATCGTGGGAAATTTTCTTAATAAAACTAATAAAATAAGCTACATTAATTTTAAATTTGCATAATTCTCCGTATACATCTCATAACTGAACACACTTAGAACATTTTAATAGTTCGAAATTTATTGTCTACATCATGAGAATGTCATGAGAATATTTCCTTGGTAATTTTATGTTTCTGTTCACCTGCATTTAAATTTTTAACTTTTCAGGTAAAACCTCTAAAGTTGAAATTTAAAGGCAAAATTGTCGAAGGTTAAACGCTGATGTAAACCAAGCGTAGATTTCAGAGAAACTGCAATCGTGACTCGCCCGTGACTTCAAGAAACATTTCAACTGAGACCAAACTTTGTGTCAGAATAACTTTTTGAAACCTGTACGATTCAGTATTTTAAGTTAAAAGTCTTTAACATTTACGCTTTAAAAAAAATCAATGATTGTAATTTTTAAATGATTTGGTATCCTTAGAAAGTTTCCATTGACATTATGTCACGAAACTTTTTTAATATCCTGAAGATCTGGAAAAAAAAAATTTTCATCTTGAACAACTTTGTATGCGTGTGTGTGTGTTAAAACTGGCGTGGTAATTTGAAAACTAAATTTTGGGAATGAATGGGCACTTTGCAGCAGTATCAGTGGTGCGAAATTCTCTACAAGATCCAGCCCACGCCCCTTCTGCTAATTTGAAAAGCGGACGTCGTCGTGCTGGAGCGAAGCTTGCGGCCGGAGTTGTACACAGCTAGCCTAGTCGGCGTGTGTTCTTACTTGTGGACGTGACTGTACGTCTGGCTCGAGACGTCGGTGTAACCCTGCTTGATATAGCACGCAACGTACTGGTTGCCACAAGCGCGTGTACTTCATTGACATTCATTCACAGTGTATCTAACTGAAAATTACATACATACATATATATATATATATACTTGAACACTTCGATCCCTAAATTGATATCCATAAATCCTGCTAGTTGATTTTGCGGTGGAATAGAATCTAAGGACTAGTACTTTCTTGTTGCGTCTTTAATTCGCCCGCAGGTTTTTTAGAGACGGAGTGAGTGAATCAAGTGAGTGAAGAGATTTGGGCGGCTCTTAACATCGAGATCTTGAGAGCCGATGAGGGTGAACTGAGGTGAGAATTGATCAGCGCCGGAAAGAAGGGGCGGAGGAAACCGGAGATCCCCGAGAAAACCCGCCGACCGGCGGCATCGTCCGGCACATCCCCCCTCGCGGAAATCCGGGAGTGGTCCGGCCGGTGATTTGGACCCGGTTCGCCTTGGTGGGAGGCGAGCAGGCTAACCGCTCAACCACCGCGGCCCCCGGCGGAAATTAAAGTCTCCCGCAAAGCCGGAGGGAGGGGTCCTGGCCGAGACCCCTGGAGACAGTCCCGGGAGGACGGAGGAAACGCGATCGTGTCACAAATGTCGCGGTGGGGATGCCCAAAAAAAAAAAAAAAGATCACTTAATACGCGCGGTGTCATGTGGCAAGCATGTGACGTGCTGGTGACGTCACGCTCACGCTTCTTCCCACGTGGCGCCCGCGTGTTCGTCAACAAACACTCCTACCCCTTTCCACCGGCACGAGTGTACCAGCAGAGTTGCCAACATGGTGATTTTGTCACCAGATCCAGTGATTTCAAAATATGGTCTGGTCGCCGACGACAGGTCGAAATGTTGGTGATTTTTTTTTAAAATTCAGGTGGTATATCTGGTGATTTGAAGGGACAGTGCATATTTTGTTCTATTATGAGATTTTCGCACTTTTACGTCTTCAGAATTGTTCATTTCGCCGAAATGCATTCTGGAGAGAGCCTGGGGATATCTTGAAATGCATATTAAATGTTTTATGGCACGTAGTTACCTCTTTACAAGTAGTCGTGTGGGCTGTTTGTTACAGGAGTAACATTGGCGGTTTAACCCCGTCTTAAGCGAGGTTTTCGGAACATGTACACTGGAAAAGTACGTGACGTATCAGGTTATACAGCTTGAGAGTACTGTGCGCTTGTACGTATGCCTAGCGAACACGTTGTTAAAGTATTTCAAATAAATTACCTTTTATTTTTTGGTTTTAATTTTTAGTTATTTGAATTTGTGACGGTGGTATTTAATAGTAATGGTAATAATAGTTCCAGCTGCAAAAACCTAACATTTTCTGCTTTTTTATCTAAATTTAATTTGGATAGACTATGGTTACGAAGCTAGACCTGTGTATAAGATATGGTTCTACGACGTCCCACCCACTGGACCATCCGTTGGGGTGTCACCATTTTATTTCTTCACAGTAATAAAATCCAGATGTGCATACAAGTACAAAATTTTCCAAAATATGTGTAGTTTAAGTTATCAATGTGTGTAGTATATACTTAGTATATTGAATGAACCCTGTTCAACACAATCCTAGGGTTTTTAATGAATCCCGGCCAGAAACTCATAGCATTTGGGTTACTTCCGTTTTGTGAGAATGCGGAAATTCAGGCGAATTTCATTCCGCACAAATCCGCAACTATGCAACTCCCGACTAATATGAACATAGGATTTTTGAACCCAGGATTTTTCAGTGGATCCCGCTCAGCACGAGTCTAGATTTTTGGATGAATCCCGTTTAGTATACACGTTGTGCTGTCGCAGGATATTGTTCAGCATGTGTGCAGGATTTTTGGATTTATTTCGTTCAACATTAAAATATTACTTAATGAATGCCTATCAGCATTTATAGTATTTTTTGGTTTAATCCCGTTCAACAAAAACCCTTTATTTCGGCGAATCTCGTTTAGCATCAGTAGAGACCTAGCCATTTTGAGGGTTTGAGAGTTGCTAGGATAGACTTTAAAACACTTATACTTAATTGTTGCCATAGTGATTATTAGGCCAACTCGTTTTCTGTCTCGCCCTGTATGACTGTAAACCAGTTACACAGGTGTAGAAAGAGGCCGCGAGAGTAACGTAATACCTAGAACACAGCATGAGGTTGTTATGGAAGCCCTTTGTTTTTTGAAGTTGTACTTCTTTTGGCGTGTTGAGGATGAAAGTTTAGTGCGCAACGGAAGTTGCGCGCGCACAGTGTAACGAAATTCGACAGTGAACGTGGTAGGGATGTTTTTTCTCGTATTTCGGGAAACAATCAACCCGTTCTTACAAAATTTGGCGAAGATATTGCACCGTGTTAGGCCATAGCAATAGATGTACTTTATTTTAGTCACGCCAAAGAAGCACAACTTCTAACGCGCGTACATAAGTACGTGCGCCCATTTTTTTTTTAAAACCATATTGTGTGTGGTAGTTACTTCACGCTCCACGCCCCAGGCAGTTCCTACGGACGGGCGTTGCGAGACGCGGGCCGAGGCGTGCTCGCAGGGCAGTGTTGAGTACATTATGACTCCAACTTCAGGTCGTAGCAGGCGGGTGGCTGGACTGCACAATTGAATAGTCAGCACATCGCCCCGTGACACAGTAGGACACTTTAACATTGAGATTATTTAACGCGGTAATTACGAAATATCGACGTCTTTTCTTCCTGTTCTTCGATGTTCATAAATTAGAGTGAGCCCCGAGTAGGGATAGTTATCTGTTTAATTGTTAAGACTGCCAGCTGAGTTTAAAAAAAAAAAGATAGCGATTACGGTCATTCAGTACATATTTGAAAAAATTGTGTTTCTATGTTAAGTTGATTAATTGTGGTATAAAAGACTATAGCTAGATCAATTACTTATTTCACTAGTCCTGAATTAGCCCCAGTTTTGAGTTAAGAGTGTAAAATATAAATACTAACAATTAAGTGCTGAACATAAAGTTGCCGAACAATGAATAAATAACAACTCTTATGGTATAGGCGAACCGGGTTCGATTCCCGGCGGAGGAGTTCCTCCCGGATTTTCGCATGTGGGAATTGTGCCGGACGATGCCGCTGGTCGGCAGGTTTTCTCGGGTAGCTCCCGTTTCCCCGCCCTTTCAGTCCGGCGCTGCTCCATACTCGCCTCGCTTCACCTTCATCGGATCTCAAGACCTCGATGTTAAGAGCCAGCCAAATCTCTTCACTCGCTCCTAGGGTGTACAGTGTATAAAAAAAATCGACATTTTTTGTTGAATCTCGTTTATCATGAATCAAATAATTTTGGATGACCCAAAGGGCGTGGAGAACGCAAGAAGTGACGGCCCGGGTGTCGTCGACCATCTCGTGGTTTCAAATTGGCCATATCGATGTTTAAAATTGACCATCTCGATGTGTCAAATTGGCCATCTCAAGGTGTCAAATTGGCCATCTCAAGGTGTCAAAATTGCCTGCAGCAGTCTCGTTGGACGAACGCGCAAATGTCATGCCCGAGGGTGGACCTTGACTTGCGGTTTTAGAGGAGGTAAAGGTGGGTAATTTTCCATTCAAGACACGGGACGGGGACATTGTTTCATCCGTAGGCGCCGACTTTACGTTTCATGAATAGAGGCGGGGCAAGCCTCAAAATTCCTATAACCACACCCACGTCATTCTAATCTTTATCACTTTTTCCTTCACTACGTGTTGTATTTTTTAAATAAAAATTTAATGATTTCTACTAAAATATTGTTGCGTATGGTCACATAAAAAAATTATAAATAAAATAAAGCCATATAGCTTATAAAGAATGAGGCAATAGTTCATCATAAGTTATAAATACTTATTTCAAATGTATGTATCGACTGACCACTGGTAATCTACCCTAGGTGGTGACACCCTGCTAACTGAAATGTAAGGGGGGCGGGTGATAGACCACTTTGCCCCTCCCCTATCTCTTACTCAGCGTCTATGATATCATCAAATATAAAAATAATATGTTAAGGGCCTGTATTACGACCTCCTGATAAAGTTCTGAACATGACTTATCAGCTAGATAGTCCAAAAATGTGTATTACGACTTACTAATATTGCCTATTCTGCTGACAATCTGCTGAATAAACTATCAGGCAGTTCGACCAAATGATAGTTTCTCCTATCAGCATGCCAAATCGTATGAGAAATAGTAATGTTATTGACAGCTATTCCGATGATTAATTAGAGTTCCCGTTAATATTAGTACTGTTCTGTATTATATCATGCATTTTTATTTAGGTATTCTTCTATGTAATANAATATGTTAAGGGCCTGTATTACGACCTCCTGATAAAGTTCTGAACATGACTTATCAGCTAGATAGTCCAAAAATGTGTATTACGACTTACTAATATTGCCTATTCTGCTGACAATCTGCTGAATAAACTATCAGGCAGTTCGACCAAATGATAGTTTCCTATCAGCATGCCAAATCGTATGAGAAATAGTAATGTTATTGACAGCTATTCCGATGATGAATTAGAGTTCCCGTTAATATTAGTACTGTTCTGTATTATATCATGCATTTTTATTTAGGTATTCTTCTATGTAATAGAAGGCATTATTTAAAAAAGTGTTGAATTACAGTACTGTGTGTCGCTGTTATTTTCTAACGAGTGTGTGTAGTGTTGAGGTGCTTGCCACATGCTATTGTAACCATAATTTAATTGCCAAACGTGTCTTTTGTAATATACAGAATGATTCTAAAATCATGGGACGAACATTGAGGGGTGAGCTCACTAAAACAAACAGTTATTGTATAGGAATATATGGGCTGAAGTGACGCATTGAGGCACAAACACAAAAACATAACACATTAACGGAAACATAAAATGGTCATTAGCAGCATACGTAACGAGTGATTCCGTACAGAAAATGTTAAAATAGTTGCTGAAAATGCATCCACCAACAGTCACGCATGCTTGGCGACCTCTACATATGGCGTGATTGGCTGACAGTGGTGGCGTTCGTGAAATACCCGGCGTATTTGAATCTGTTCGCCAATCACTCCACCGACGCTACCAAGCTTGCATTACTGTCGGTGGTAGCAATTTTGAGAAATTATTATAAACATTTCTGTAAAAAGGCATTTAACGGCGACGTTGTAAATAAACACTGTGTTGCATTTCACGTGTTATTTATATTTGTGTTTGTGCCTCAACGCATCACTCCCGCCCATATATTTCTATACAATAACTTTTTGTTTTAGTGAGCTCTACCACCCCTCAATGTTTGTCCCGTGATTTTAGAATCAGCCTGTATATTTTTATGTGTACAATAAAGTAACATTAATACCTAATATTTTCATATTTGTGAACTTATTGGCTTTTCATTAAAATTTGGTGAAAAACTGGTAAGAAGTTTCTGAAGAGAGAGAATAATTTAAACGGACGTTTGTATTATATATACATTTATAATAGATTTGGTTCTTAATTTATATTGTTATTGTGCAGAAACATTTAGCACAACTTCTCAAAAGGCTTTTATTACATTTCGTGCAGGTCGACATTCAATCCTTTTACTAAATAGCAGTAATTGCCATTAGACTTTGAAGTTTTGAAATATTTGTGTATAATTAACTAATTTAACTGAGATGAAAGGAAAGGTTGTTAACAAAGCTTTCTATCAGAAAATTTGTACACCCCACCAAATATTATTTTTGGCATCATATTACAATTTAATTNAGCAGTAATTGCCATTAGACTTTGAAGTTTTGAAATATTTGTGTATAATTAACTAATTTAACTGAGATGAAAGGAAAGGTTGTTAACAAAGCTTTCTATCAGAAAATTTGTACACCCCACCAAATATTATTTTTGGCATCATATTACAATTTAATTTAAAAAAAATTTTTACAGTGGTGTAAACGCAAAAAATCGACATGTTATCTGCCATTGTCAATAAATTTAGGTCATGAAGTGTTAATAACTTAAGTCCACGTNTGTATAATTAACTAATTTAACTGAGATGAAAGGAAAGGTTGTTAACAAAGCTTTCTATCAGAAAATTTGTACACCACACCAAATATTATTTTTGGCATCATATTACAATTTAATTAAAAAAAATTTTTTACCGGTGGTGTGAACGCAAAAAATCGACATGTTATCTGCCATTGTCAATAAATTTAGGTCATGAAGTGTTAATAACTTAAGACCACGTGACAAGAGAATTTAAAGGAAATGCATCATAAACTACATAGATTTTACTGTGCTTGGGTCAGCATTGACACTGAACATTATTATAGGAAACACTTATGTCATATTTCGTGCAAGTCTGCAGTATTTACTACTGATCTGTTCGTTTGTAATTTATATTGCGGAGTTTACCACTTATCAATAATTATATTATAGCTAGGGGCAGTGATATTTCGCGGAAAAATTTCGAGACAAGATACAGTCCAAAGTACTGTAGGGTCGTCCAGCTTCTTTGATTGGCTAAAAATTGTTCTGACCCGTGCTAACCGTTTGTGCACGAATGCCAAAGGTTTAGTGTCGGAGTTACTTATTCCTGAGTGGCTTGGTCAAAGACGGACCCGGCACCAGCAGCCAACGGAGGTATAACAACAGCTGAGGTGTGTACATAGTATTGAAGTCTACTGTGTGCTTCGATTTTCACTCGAAAAGTCACTGGCCCCAATTATAGCCAACCTCAACATCAACACACAGAACAATAATAACAACGCACAATCAGGTTTACCAAACTAAGGAACGTAATTTTTTACTGAAATTAGCCCAGTAAGAGACGATTTCATTACCAACCTTCGAAGAACCACACTAGTTATTTTCGGAACTTCCTGGCAGTCATTAGATTGCTACCGGGCTGTCGCAATACACAACAGAGGCTGATATTCCCGGAAAGGCTTATCAGGTAGATAGTTATCAGCCACATTTATCTAGAGATCGTAATACAGGCCCTTAAATAATAAAGTAAAATCAGTATTAATTCTGATATTGATTCACTTCAGTTTTAAAACATTTACAGGACGATTTCGTGTCAGTATAATCTTGAGCTATGGGGGGTGGAGGGGGGGAGAGACATGTCCCCCATTAACCCCCCTCCCAAGCCGGTGTAATTTCTGTTGACCAGCCCTTGGTCGTACCGCTTTGTGTAGAGATCCGCGCGGCGATAGGCCGACGTTCGCTCGAGGCTCGGGTGACCTCTACGTGACGTGCAGCGCAGTGCCAACTGGCTGTCGCCGCAGCACTTCGCAATACCCGATCCGCGACCCTGCACCGCCGCGCCGTGTCATAACCCTGCTGATAAAACCCACTTGTAGTTCATGGCTGCAACCCTGTAACTCCAGCTATATCTGGCCGTCTCTGGAGTGCGGCTGAACTTTCCCCCAAGAACGCTCGTTCAGGGGCTTTCCACGAAAATTTAAATTTAACGCTTATCGAANGAAGCCGAAACTCCCATAACTCACTAGGTGTTTGTGAAGCAAAAGCACCCTGACACTTTCTCAAATCATTGGGTTCGGCGGCAGGGGCGGTGTACTGTGGGGCTTTGGGCACCGGGCCCTTATTTAGGCGAGTTATTTGGTATTGCCTATTTTAAGTAAAATTACGTTTTCGTGTGAATGTCGTGTCGTGATGTACGTCTAGCATGTTGAAATGTCATTTGCAAGTGTGCTAATTAATTTCGCACGTAGTGTGTCGGTGGGTCCCTAGTCTCCCGAGATGTCCTATACAGGTCTCCCTCGGGGTACGTTTAGTTTTTCCAAGTTTTTGACAGTGGAGTAAGAAAACCCTTATAAATAAATTAGATTTGGAGGGGTCCCTAGCACGAGTCTCTGAACCCAGTACCGATAGGGCCTTCGAAATGGGCATCCTCATCACATGTACGTGAGTCTAGAAGTGGGCCTTTCTACTGCATCTGATTGGCTGCTGTGCGCTGAGGAAGGTTCTCTATTGTCAAGTACGCCGCCTGGCCAGTANTCTGATTGGCTGCTGTGCGCTGAGGAAGGTTCTCTATTGTCAAGTACGCCGCCTGGCCAGTAAGATTGGTCTCGCAACAGTCCCTCGCATCCGTCAGTCATCCGTCCGGCCGGCAGTCATCGGTCTGTTTTTTTTTGTCCGTCAGTTGAAAGCGATTCACAACAATCCGTCGTCCGTCAATTATTTCGTACGGCAAAATTTCAGTGTGACAACTTAACGTTGCGATCTTTCTTTAGTTAAAGGTATATTTTGGTTGGAAATACGTTTTCAAGCAAAACAACATTTTGGTAAAATATTTTTTTTTACAGTTTTAATTCCTGAGTTTACCACCTCGGATAAATAAACGCAGATACGCCGCCTTGCATGTTATTGCAAAGTGCGTATTCCTGTCTAATGAATACCGTCAGAAGGCGGTGGTTCATCCGTCTATCCGTCGAAAGTTCAATTTTGGTAAATATTTGACGGTTGGACGGATAGAAAAAAAAAGTTGCCCTGCGATTGGTTGAAGATGACGTGACCGCGGGACGGACGGACGACTGACGGATGCGACGGACTGTTGTGAGTCCAGCCTCAGTTACCAGCCGCTGATCGGCGAACGACGTTCCGACATGTTGGAGGCAAGTGACGCCATTTTGGAGCCGTGTGTTGCTAGAGTTCGCGGAATAACCTGCTGTTTCACCCCTGTAATCTTAAGTACTCTGTGACGTTTCCGTATTTCAACAGAGTTTTTCGTCGCTAACAGTTTTAATGAATTTCACTGCAATGTAATTTTTACGTTGGTAGCACTCGAAATGTAATTTTTCTGAAGTGAACAGAGTGGATTGAATGGTACGTGTCCTAGGTAGGAACATTTCATTGGGGGCACTTTCAACTCGACGTTACATTCGCTGACAGCTGGCCAATGATGAACGTTGCACGGTACAGTAGGCGTGTCTGTGGAAGTGTAGACCAATAGGATGATGGGTAGCGCGAATACAGAGACCACCATTACTGGTATTCACTGGAGTGGTTGTTATACTCGTGCGTAACTTTTCTTGAACTTCTGTAAATATGTGACGCACTCGGAAGTGTTAAAAACTCTGTCAGAGGAGGAGGAGGAATTAATAGTTCAAAGGACGCGTTTACATTAACACTTGTCCGCGTTGTTTTTACAGTGCTGTTAACAAAATGGGGGGGG
>NQII01001637.1:437616-460266 GCA_002778355.1 Clitarchus hookeri
AAAATGGGGGGGGGGGGAGCATATCACAGTTGGAACACAGAGATCAGGCACTGCGCAGCTTGCACGCGCTCTCTGCATCGTTTTCCCGCTTCGGTCGGATGTCGGGCCACAACGCTGTAGTTTACAGGATATCCTGTGCCCGTATCGTGGCTGTCACCATATCACAGAGCATCTAGCATTACAGAAGCGAAGCCATGGCTCGTATCACGGATCCCAGCTGTGCGCGCCAGTAATATATGGTAGGCTGTTCACGGGAAAAATTTGCGCTTTTAGAATAAACCTTTGAAAAATATCACTGTTCACAGCCACGCATGTACTGCATTACACACTGGCAGGCGAATAATAAAAATAGTAATTAACACTGGACGTTTAATTGCGAGTACTTGTGCACTGGATTTGTCGTCTATGTTCGGTCTTCGACCTGGGGTTTATAGTCGTTTACTGGGGAACTCAAGACTTATCCTAGCGGGGATATGTGAGTGCGAAATGGTATTCGTATCATGCTGCACTGTAGTAACTAGTGATCGCATCGTACTTGCTTTTACTCTTTCTTTTACAGTGCCATCCCCCCCCCCTTCTTTTCTGTTCATCTGCCTCCACTGTACTCTTTCTCTGTGGCTGTCATCTGTCTCTGCGTTCCTTTGCCCGCTTTGAATTTTTTTAGGTGGGTCCTTTTTTCCCATTCGCATCTTCGTTAACCGCCAGCGCATTTTACTTGCGACGCCACTGGTGTTTATTTTATATGCATGCATTTACACGACTTGTTTCCATATAAGGAGAATTCCCAGTGGCGTTTCTTTTTGCTGGCGTAGTGTACTGTCCCGGGTCCAAAGTCCTTGAACCGTCCGCATGGTTATGCCATGCGGACGGTGAATTGTAAGGGCGATGCTGCGAACTTCGTGATCATCCTTGCGAGTGCGATGAGAGAGTGACCATGCAGCTGCTGACGAGGTTGTGTAAGTGTAATTAGTGTTTCTATCCTACACCGAGTTGTTACAGATCAATAAGATGTGTCCCACTTGCGCGAGTACCCGCTACGCCCTGTACCAGGCGTGCAGTAAAGTTCATGGTACAGCAGTGCTGTCGCACTCGAATGCACGGCAAGTATTAAAATGATGGCATTTTTTCACGCTTTTAATTTTTATATTTAAGTTTAACACATATATTTATTTTATGTATAGGCGCAACCTGCCCAATATTTTTATGTATGTTCATTATATTTTGATTGTTAGAAAGGCAGTATTTTTTCGTGCTATTAATTTTTAGGTGACCGCAATTTTTTCCTACATGGATTCATCATTAAAAATCTTCTTTTCCTGTTTACGTTGACATCTGGGGAGTGCGTAGGCCTATGCGAGTAATTACTATATTGCTTCTCCTAACCGTTGAATGACGACTTTTTTTTCGCGATGATACGTTTATCTGGCGAGTGCGTAGGCCGATGCGGGTATTTACGATATTTCATCTCCTAACACTTCCCATGGGGGTCGTGTGGTCTACACATTGAACTGCCGACCCAAGGGGCGCTGGAACGGTCCCACGCTCCTCCGGCATTTTTTAGCTAACCTGCCTCTGAAACGGGTGTGCGTAAGGGTGAGGGTCCCGCCTACTGTGCATTGTACTTCGAACCTTAAGCGCTGCGCTGAGCGACAGACTTTGGAAGCGAAGATGTCGATCGTCGAGGGCTCGCTCTAGCTTGCAGTGGGGGAACGATGGCGATGGTGCTGTACTCTAATGGCAGGTGGGGGAAACGAAGCTGGTGGTGCGCTCTGGTGGTCAGCGGGGAAAAACGAAGCTGGTGGCGCCCCTGGCGTACGCCGGGAGAAATGTCGATGGCGGTGGCAGGTGATTGACATGTGCGGGATTGGTGTGTGCGTGATTGACATGTGAGATATTAGCATATTCGCAATAACATTGACCTCATTTGCATATTCGCAATTAACATTGACCTCATTTGCATATTCGCAATTAGCATTGACGTAATTTGCATACATAAATTCGCATTGGAAGTATTCGTGACATCATCCAAGATGGCTGGCATTGGCGAGGAATAACTGAGTAGGAGGTTTCGGCGTGACGTTATCCAATATGGCCAGGATGCCTGGTGGCGGGGAATCGGTTATTTATAACTACTCAGCCCCTAAATAAGTGTAATAATTAGCAAATTAACAAATATGTAACTTTCTAGTTATTTTACAGCTTCACTTGGCTGACGCGCAATGAAAGTAATCACGCCCTTGGCAATCTGAATTGTACGTATGGTGTACGATTACACAGTGTGCATACAAGTAGATCTTAAGCAGGCTTTTTCGAAAGTGCTCAGTTTGCCGTGAACAGAATATAGTCTATTCGCGGTTTCTTCGCACTGTTTGAATCAAACTTTTTAAAAATCACCCCATGTATGACGTGTTTAGTTATTTCTAAAGTATGCCATGTATCAAAAGGAATTAATTCCTGTGTTAACATAAAATTTGTTTATTTTTCGTTAAATCAAAGTTTTACCTATATTTTACTTTTATATTATATTATTTCATTTATAATAAATGTTAATAAAAGCAGTAAGAAAACATGTGTGTTGGTAGCGCCTAGTAANTATATTATATTATTTCATTTATAATAAATGTTAATAAAAGCAGTAAGAAAACATGTGTGTTGGTAGCGCCTAGTAAGAAATAGTTCTCATGCAAAATATTATCACAACTGAGTGCGCACGAATTCGGTGCGTTGTCCTTTGGTGTAATTTTTATAGACTTAGGTAAGCTTAGTTTGCACGAGGCGGAGGAATATTCTGGAAGTAGAACTTAAGCAGGACTTCAGAAAAGTGTGAAGTAACGGAATGGATTGTATTTCGTAGTTCCCCTCGTGTCAAAGTAGTACGTTTCAAGTTACATCAGTCTAATGAAATCGTTTTAACTATGCCGGAGGGTTCCAAAATAATATTTATACGCTGTTAAATTTCTGAAGATTTACGGAAACTGTTATGGAGATGTAGAATTAGTTTACGGAAAGGCACTCCGTAATGACGAATAATGGAAATGAGCTCCGTAGATATAAAATACGGAAGCTCTCCGTATTCTTACGGCTTCGATTTTGAGACACGAACAATGTCGATGATACCTAAAGAGTACACAATCCCATTTTCGCAATATTATTTCCTGTAAAATAGTATTAAATGGACTGTCAAATATTTTTTCCTAGTTCAAATCCCGCTACCGTACAAATTATTTTAACTTTTTATGATAATTTATATTCACACTGAAACATCCACATAACGAAAGTAAAACTTTTTAGTTAGCCTTTTTTTTATAAAGAACAAATGTAAAGAATACCAACTAGAAAGTTTATGGACGCGTTCCGTATATTCACGAAAATGTCTGGCTAATTTGTAAACGGTACTTTCCGTAATTTTACGATCATTTTTTTCTAACAAGGTAGCATGCAAGATATATTTAAAGTGCAATTCAGTCGTCATCGTGGGATATTGTTTTATTTTCGTGGGTGAACATATTGGGGGCACGTTTAAAAGTTTTGTCGCGCAATTCAGGCGTCAAGTATACGACCGCCTTAATGTAGGGCACTTCTTAGCGAGGTAATATATGTAAAATGAGTGTTAGCGTGTTTACGCGTGCGTCGGTAAATAAATGCTCTAGGGAGGCGAGTTTTCCATAGAGAAGTTAACAATTGTTTCTACAAGTTTGCCACATTTACTTTTCTCCATTTAGATACAATTAATAAATAAGTAATGAAAAGGAAAACAATTCGTAGGTTACTACTCATAGTTTGGTTGTGTAGATTTTTTTACAACAAAGTGATAAATACAAAATGCTATCTGCACTTAAATAGACTGACTTCCTGAGATATCCCACTGTTGTAGATCTCACTCTTAAGATTTTATTCGCAGATTACTACATCCAGTGTATACGTATAATGAGAAACACGAACGGTAAAGTCATCGCCCATACATTCACGGTAGCTTTCTTACATTTGCTCAAGAAATAGGGGCCGCGGTGGCTGAACGGTTAGCGCGCTCGCGTCCCACCAAGGCGAACCGGGTTAAACCCCCGACCGAGTCACTCCCTGATTTCCGTTGAGTGGGAATCGTGCCGGACGATGCCGCTGGTCGGCGGGTTTTCTCGGGGATCTCCCGTTTCCCCCGGCATTTCATTCCAGCGCTGCTCCCGTACTCACCTCGCTGTTAATAGCCTCCCCAAATCTCATAATTCACTCACTCGGGAACTTCCCAATTACATACGGTAGCGACATAGAGTAAATAAGAATAAAGAGATGAAACAGCCTTTTATTCCGCACACGCCTCCAAAAAGACGTCACCAGCCAGCAACACGTCGGAACCCCGTTAGCCAATCACCGCCTGGTGACTTACTTGCCAGCTAGTAGCACAGGCAATTGGGTGCATTCTGCAGCATGTGGTAACTAATCGCACACAAGCCCGTTTCCCGACCTTCGTACGACCAATCAGAGAATAAGTACGCCAACGTCAAAGGAACCGCAAAGCCATTTCGCCTTTGTATATTTATTTACTCTGTGGCGAGTCGCTAAACGTTCACGTTGTTATATGCTGTTCGCGGTGAAAGGAGCACCTTTGAAATCCCTGCTTAAGATCTGCTTGTATGCACGTTGTCTATTCTTCCACCTTGTGTGAAATTAGCATTGGAATTGACCTCGTCGCTTTATTCATGCGTCGGTCAAGTGAAACCGTGAAATTATTATAAAAATAAAGATTTTACAAATATGCTTTTTTTACACTGCGATGCATTAAAAAAAAAAANAAACCGTGAAATTATTATAAAAATAAAGATTTTACAAATATGCTTTTTTTACACTGCGATGCATTAAAAAAAAAAAGAAATTGGAAGAAGTGGTGTAAATTATCACAAATGGTTACATAGCACTTTTATATTCGTAGTTAANAAAAAAAAAAAGAAATTGGAAGAAGTGGTGTAAATTATCACAAATGGTTACATAGCACTTTTATATTCGTAGTTAAGATACGGAACTACTTTCCATCCATTGTTACCAACGTTACTGGACGCATGTCACAAAGTGCACCAGTTTAAAACATACGCTAGTATGGGCAGTGACATTTTTCAATGGTTGATTTCGAAAGTGCTCGCTTTGTCGTGAACAGCTGTTACATGATTGCTGGTCTGCTTCGCCTCCCTCGTGCGAGCGAAGGAATGTGCGAGAACTATACTAGTAGCCTGATGTGAACAAAGGCGTGCCGCCGCGATAAGCGTATCGCTACTCGCGTGCTCTTGACCATCACAGGATTGCATTCCTGAGGTTATCTGTGAAATAATGTTGTGGTTCAATGCCATAGCCTCTCTCGGCTAGACTCCGGGTGCGGGGAGGGAACCTTCTAGATCGGGTCAGAGAAACTGTTTAAGCGGTCGCGGGCTCCGAGCCGGCAGTTTTGAGAGTTTCCAGGATTGTGCGACCTTTCATTCCCACATTAATTTATAATTTTTGTTGTTGCAGAAAATAAATTTTTTATGAGTGCTGTACTTGTGCTGGCAAATAACTTGTATTTTTATCACAGGCGATAAGCTGCAGGCTTTGTGTTCGGTGATTAATTATATGAACTAATCATTACGCACAGCAGAAGCACGGTTTAGAAAAGTTGCCCACGGAGAAGATCGTTGGGCACTGAACCTCGCATAGTACAGTACCGGTCAAACATAAGCTTCCTGTGAATCATGTTGACGATTGTCTACAATGGATAATGAGAGGGTTAAGCGACAGGAGTGCGATAGACATTAAATATTGCGCTTACTGAGAATAACAAGAGTAATACTAGTGAATGTTGTAAGTTAGATGTTTTAAATAATAGCTGTGTAAATCAATTAAAAGTCAAATTTAGTTATTTTATTTTTATTAGGACCTACATCCTTTACGAACTCGGATGCGTCTCTCCAGCGTCTTGTAACAATATATTTGCAGCCTGATGTGTGGTATTGTCTGTTCATGGTTAACTGAGCACTTTTGGAAACCCTGTCTAAGATCTACTTCTCCGCCCACTTTGTATCCTTCCATCACGTGTAAAATTAGCTCTGCCCTTGACGCTTTCATATTTATCCATGCGCAAATCTAGCGTAACTCCGAAATCTACGAAATCGTCAAAAAATGAAAATATGTAAGCAATATGAAAATGTTTAATCTCGCCTGCATAAAACAGAGAGGAAATATCTTAAATAAATTTCTTGGCGACAAATGTGAAAGTTACGCTTTGAATACGACGACGGTAGTATATGGGACTACTTTACATTTTTCGTTGCCAACTCAACAGGGAAGAAGTCATTCGCGTGTTCGTTAAAATACACGCTGTTAGGAGCAGTGATTTTTTTTTCCGTACGTTTATTTCAAAAGCGCTCAAGCTTACCGTGAACCATCAAAATTATTTCCATAGTTTGTATAGGTTAAGCAGTTCAAGAAGTTTTCTAGATTTTTTTTACGTTGATGATTTGCGAGGGATTCAATTACGGCGAATGCATGCTGGGAGCATTTCTCAAGGTCGTCGCGCATTGGGACGCTATTCTCACGCATGCCGGGGACGCGATTCACGTCGTGGAAACAACAAGCGGCGCGTAAGTTGCGACGGCACGAGGTGTAGGTGTATAAGAACGTCGTTAACTCCGCTACGCTCGGCCAGCGACGTTCGCGTGATAGAGCTCCTGAGAAGCGAACAAGCGAGTGAGTATCGAGCCCTTGGTTCCCGATGGCCTGACGTCACCTTGCGGTATTCGAAACATCTGCAAGGAGGTCTCCGAATCCACTGGACTCCGTTCCGCTCCACAGCCGTGCGCTGCGTGGTTCCACGTAGCGGGACTCGAACCGGCGACCCCGGGGCCGTGCGGGCGCGGTCGTCCCTGAAAAGCGCGCGGCCCCGGCCCGGGTTGTTTATGTAGCTGTCACTTGAATAAAAGAGGGAAAGGCAGTCGGCGAGGTAACCCGAGACTCCTACTCCATCAGGCGGCAATCCGACCCGGGGCGGGTGTCGCTGTCGCCCGTGTACAGTCGTGGCCAGGCGCGTTGGCACACGGGCCCCGCGTACAGTCGCCGCCCGACGCCTTGGGCACAGAGCTTCGCGTGCAGTCGCCGCCAGTTGTAGCCTAACCCCGCATGCAACTGATGGTTGCGGCTTAACGTCTCTTCGAGCTGGGTGGCAACACAGTCAAATATTTACCCCAACCTGCTTCCAATAAATTTGTCGTAAAAAAGTTGAAAGGTTGTGACGTAACCGAAAACGTTATAGTGAGTTAGTGAATAGCTTACAGCGGTTCTTAACAGCAAGGTATTGAGAGCCGATGAGGGTGATTAAAGCGAGTATAGAACAGCGCCGGAGTGTAAGAGCAGGCAAAACGGGAGATTCCCGAGAAAACCCGCCGACCAGCGGCATCGTCCGGCCCGATTNATGCAACTGATGGTTGCGGCTTAACGTCTCTTCGAGCTGGGTGGCAACACAGTCAAATATTTACCCCAACCTGCTGCCAATAAATTTGTCGTAAAAAAGTTGAAAGGTTGTGACGTAACCGAAAACGTTATAGTGAGTTAGTGAATAGCTTACAGCGGTTCTTAACAGCAAGGTATTGAGAGCCGATGAGGGTGATTAAAGCGAGTATAGAACACCNCCGATGAGGGTGATTAAAGCGAGTATAGAACAGCGCCGGAGTGTAAGAGCAGGCAAAACGGGAGATTCCCGAGAAAACCCGCCGACCAGCGGCATCGTCCGGCCCGATTCCCACATGCGAAAATCGGGAAGTGGCCCGGTCGGGGATTGAACCCGGTTCGCCTTGGTGTGGGGGCAAGCAGGCTATCCGCTCAGACGCGGAACATTAAACTTTGTGAATTGTTTCCACTTAAAAATTAAATTTTATTCTATTTATTATGCATATTTGCTGTGCGATTAAATAAATTGTCTTTGCTATTTCTATTTTGTTTCAATGTGCACATCCAGCAGCCTGATAGATATTATTTTAATTAATTACTTCCATAACTTTATTACGTATATAGTTTCTGGTCCCCATTCCAAAGTTTAATGGGGTAAGAAATAACAGTTTTTGAAGTGCTGTACGATTATGATTCTCTAAAATCGTCTGACACCGAAAAAATATGTAACATGTCCTATATAAAAGTTATGTTATGCGATTTGGAGCCATAAAACTTTGCCAAGCAAATATGGTGGTATTTTATCAGTTTTCGGAGACTTATAAAATCCACAGGAAAAAACAAACCAACTGATACAGTTGCATTTTTATTGGCATGAATGTGCTGCCAACCCCTCAATTCTCATGGATGGGAGTTGATATTGGAGCCCATATTTTTGTGCTTTGTACTTCGTCGTTTAATAATGCAGTATACGGAAACTCAGACATCTATCTTCATTCTGGTTTTGTTACTAGCAACAAACATCTACTTCAATTACACATTCAAGGGCGGTTTTTAACCCCTTCGGAATAGACTTTAGGCTATGTGTCTTGTATATATGTTAGGCCTATTTTTTGATGACGAATCACCTGCCTAAATTTGTCGATAGAGTTTAGTTCCATCCTGTATACATAACTAGGTTCATGGATTTCCCACCACTTATTTCGCTTATACAGAAAGGGGCAAAATTCGACTAACAAACTTAGAGAGGTGGTTCATGCCAAAAACCAAGTAAGAAAAAAATTGTACTTTTCTACCTAAACTGAAATTTGGGGAATTATAAGCCCTTAAATATTGAATTCGTTAAGTTAATTTTTTACGTAATAGCGGATACGAAATTAAATTATATTACAATTCTTCGAAAATTGTTTTGCGTTATCGGGATCTTCAACCTAAGAACAGACTCTCATTAAAACTTCTCTTCGTAATGAAAATAACAGGTGTGGCCACCCTCTTATTGGGTACGATTTTTTCTACAGCCAAGAATTATGAGCGTTTTATGGTGGTCTATTGAAGAGTATGACCTAATTAAACCAAAACTGCCCAGGACAGGCCGTTTTCGTGTCAAACGCATACAAAACTTTCGGCGGCCGCGAAACTGTTCCAGGTTCGTTGTCAGTACCAATAATTCNAACCAAGTAAGAAAAAAATTGTACTTTTCTACCTAAACTGAAATTTGGGGAATTATAAGCCCTTAAATATTGAATTTGTTAAGTTAATTTTTTACGTAATAGCGGATACGAAATTAAATTATATTACAATTCTTCGAAAATTGTTTTGCGTTATCGGGATCTTCAACCTAAGAACAGACTCTCATTAAAACTTATCTCCGTAATGAAAATAACAGGTGTGGCCACCCTCTTATTGGGTACGATTTTTTCTACAGCCAAGAATTATGAGCGTTTTATGGTGGTCTATTGAAGAGTATGACCTAATTAAACCAAAACTGCCCAGGACAGGCCGTTTTCGTGTCAAACGCATACAAAACTTTCGGCGGCCGCGAAACTGTTCCAGGTTCGTTGTCAGTACCAATAATTCCTGCAGGGAATTATATACCGACTGTCGCCAGAAACAAACAGGCAGCTGGGTTGCCACACCTGTTTGTTTGTTTGTTCTAATATTTGTTTATTTACAATTTGACCCTTTGCAAGAAATAATAACAGGAATATTGAGACAGAGTACATGCATGCCAGCTCATATTTGGAGCTCTTCTACAGTACAGACTGCGTGTGGAACCATAACTGGAAAATAAAGAAACAAACATTAGTAAAATTAACTGGGGAAAAATTCTCCAAAACCCCGAAAAGACAAAACACCTGTTATTTTCATTACGGAGGGAGGTATTCGTGAGCGTTTACTTTCAAGTTGAAAATCCCCGTAGCAAAAACAATTTTCAGAGAATTGTAATCTAATCTCGCCTCGTTTCTGATATCTTGCAAAAATTAATTTTAAAAATTCTATTTTCAATAATAATAATTATAATATTAAATTTAGGTAGTAAGTTTCTCGTATATTTTCCACTTGCTTTCGCGTAAGGAATCGCTTTACGAAGTTTGTTGGTCGAATCCCACTACTCTCTGTATGTTACGGATGCACTCACTACCTAACATGTTTCCAAAGAGCTGGCAACGATGTAGGAAAAGTAAACCATGTGATGCCGTCATGTTAACCCGTTTACAACCACATTTGATGTTGCAGTTAGTTAGGATTTTGGTCAAACACGTACTTAAATCATCACTATCATTGAAATACGTGCTTGCTGTTTTATAAAACTGCCATAAAGAAAATTCGGAAACCAGAACTGTGGCCAACGTTCATGAACCACACTGAAAAATGTTTGTGCTTTTCAAACAACTTTTGGGAACTAGTAGCCAAGATGATATCTTTAACACTTCTAATAAATAAAAGCATATTTTACTGCACGTTGCAGTGTAATATGTAAACTAACTAATATAACTAATGTTCCAAGAAACGCTTCCTACCCTTGGAATAGCGATAACATACAATAGGAACGCACACGAACCCTTTTGCCAAAGCAGGTAGAAAACTGTTCGCAGTTCGACTGTGATCGTCAATGTGTTTGCGCGTGTTGTTTAATGAAATGCTGGATATTTAAAGTTTATGCAGTGATGGAATCGTCTTCTACAGGTATTTAATATTTTATTCCTGCATTAATAATAAATAACTACAAATGAATTCTAAAGTAAGAAGATAAACAACTAAACTTGAGAGAATTCGGCAAAATTCACAAGTTGCCCGACTTTGCAATGTTATGTTTTGTTTAGTCAAGTGTAGTCAAGGATAAACTTTTCTGTTTTTCTTATCTTTGACTATTTTTACTTTTAAAAAATATACCCATTCGTTGCAATTTTTTGCGATTGTTTAGATTGTGTACATTTTGTCGATAGATACGTGGCCCAAGCGGAAAGCATTTTTTTTATGTGTGGCGCTCTACTAACCCGAAGAAACGATTACAAACAATGGTTGACTTCTTGAAACCTTTCTTCATCGATCAAAGAAGAATGTGAAAATATGGAGAAACAAATTTAATTACTGTTGCCTGCGAAAATCACAAAATTAAACAAAGATGTCACCATTAGCCATCAATTCATTTTGATAATGATAGATGGTGAAATATGCAACGTGTTAGCAGACAATAAATCCACACAAAAATGCTACATTTGTAAAGCTAGTGGAAAATCATTTAATTTAGTTGAGCCATCTACTGAGCATGTCGCGGACCCAAACATGTACAAGTTTGGTATCTCCAGCCTGCATGCATGCATAAGGACTATGGAATGCCTTCTCAAAATTGTCTATCGCCTAGATATTAAATAATAGCAAGTAAGAGGCGCCAAGAAAAAAGACATTACCAGAAGAAAAAATTATTGTAAATCAATTTGAGGCTTTGGGTCTCATTATAGACAAAGTAAGACCAGGAATGGGAACTAGAAACGATGACAATACTGCTAGGCGCTTTTGTGCTAGTTCCCAAACAACTGCTAATATTACTGGCTTAGACGAAAAACTAATCTATAGATTAAGCATCATATTGCGAACCATTGCAACAGGTCTAGAAATAGATGCAACAAAATTTAGATTTCAGTGTGACGAGACAAGAGTCTTGTATTTGAATTTGTATGGATGGTACATCACGCCTCCAACCCTACACAAGATCCTTGTTCATGGTCACATAATTGTACAAGAAGCTATCATACCAATAGGCCAGATGTCCGAAGAGACCGCAGAAGCAAAAAAATAAAGAAATCCGGAAAGTAAGATTGGGTCACACATGCAAAAACTCACGAGCAAGATCAAATTTAGATTTAATCAAATATATGATGATCTCTTCTGACCCATTTATAACGTTATTAAGAAAATTACCCAAAAACAAATGAGTGAATATAACAAAGACATATATTTCTTACTAAAATAGAAAATAAACATTATGTATATACAAAATTATGTTTTTTATTTAGGTTAATCGCCAAATAATGGAATGTCATTTTATTTTACTATTTAAACATTTTTGGAACCAGGACCCGTAACAGGAATTTTGTCCCTCTAGATAGGTCAAATCGAATACTGTGCGGCGTTTAACCAGTTCAGACACAATGTTCACAATTGTGGACAAAACGCGCACAGGGAGGTTATTTTTGGCTGGTACCACCGCACATTGCAAGGCCCAATGTCCAGTTATACTCCGGTGTGGGTTCGTAAACTGTGCTACTGGGCTGGGTTATGATTCGTACATATTAGTACAGTCCGGTGACGTAGATGCAGTTTCCGCACGAAGGGCGACAAACGGACACTTGTGTTGCCGTGTGCATTATGCACTAATGCTCTCTAAGAATCTGGTACATCTACACTCATAATTCATTTTACTGGCATAGAAGTGACGACCTTTAGATTAGAGACCCAAAAAGTTCGTTATAAAAAGTTTTTAGCTTTAAAGAAACTATTATCGAAGATTCAAATGTTTTATCATAGAATTGGTTATAGAGGTGGGTTTTTTTTAAACTTCGAAATAATATGTAGAGAAAATGAATTTGCCGCGAAGGTTTCTAGTGTCAGATTACAACACGCGTTTGTCACTGAAGTAAAAAAATAATTGTTTTGGCGTATGGGGTGGGATACGTCATCCATTATCCCCTCCCATAACTACGCCACTGCTACAGCCGAANATAATTGTTTTGGCGTATGGGGTGGGATACGTCATCCATTATCCCCTCCCATAACTACGCCACTGCTACAGCCGATTACGTAGGCTGTGACAACGAAGCGGATGTCGTGTCGACTGAAGTACAGCGTGAATCATAAAAATTCTCGTTTGCAACACCTGAATATGTGTATTAAGGTGGGTGCGAGCGGAGTGGAGTGGAGATATTCGGGCGGCTCTTAACATCACGGTCTTGGAAGCCGACGAAGGCGAAGCGAGGTGAGTATGGAGCAGCGCCGGAATGCAATGGCAAGGAAACCCAGTACTTCAAGATCAACGCCTCTGTCGTTCCTGCACTTTCGCTCATCGCCTTCCTACTGACCAAATATAAACCGGACAGGCTTACTACATTGTGTGCTGTATGCGATCTATAGCTACCGTTAGCGTGATTAGTTCTGCACGAGTTGTTTTTCGTTCACGGAAATTGTTGTTGATGTGAAAGAGTGTACTTGAAAGATGGCGATTAAACTATGGGAATGAACGAAACGATATCCTCACGAGTCTTGTTTTCAAGAGCACAGGAGTTTTCAGATTGGTTTGGGCGGCTTAAGGACACAGTGCTTGATGTTTCGAAACGGGCCCCTTTTACCCAAGGTAACTCTGTTCGAAAATTATTTAAAAGATCCTGCGTACCTGGCGCTTTAACTGCGGCGTAGTGTTTGAAATACACGTTTTTTTTTTCAAAGAAATTATTAAACATGCGTCTAATGTATGACAATGAAGAAAATTGATTTTCATAAAATAGAACGAGTTACAAGAAATTTTAATGTATATANTGCGTCTAATGTATGACAATGAAGAAAATTGATTTTCATAAAATAGAACGAGTTACAAGAAATTTTAATGTATATATATTTTTCGTGCAAATCTTGAAATGGTATAGTAAAGTTCCAATGAGGAAAGATTCTTCGCTCAGCTTTGAGGAAGGGAAGGTAGGAGAAGCAGTGTAGGGGAGGGCGCTCTCGAAGCTCGCCGCTGGAAGGAGGGAAGCCACGTGACACTGCTGGCGCTGTGCACACCAAACTGATAACATCGCTCTCGTCTACCGCGCTGCGCGACTTAACGTTTTTTTCCGACAGGTAGTGTTAAAACGCGGAGCAGCTCTCGCCGAACCTTTCTCGGCCGTTGTCGCTACTGAACTGAACAACCCCACCCCTTCGNCGCTCTCGTCTACCGCGCTGCGCGACTTAACGTTTTTTTTCGACAGGTAATATTCAAACGCGGAGCAGCTCTCGCCGAACATTTATCGGTCGTTGTCGCTACTGAACTGAACAACCTCACCCCTTCGTGCAGCGGCAATGGACTCTCCCGTCCCGCCCGGCGCGTTTTCGACTTCTTACCACTATTTTCTAATTCGGATTTCACTATACAGAAGTAATACGTGAGGCTACATCTCAAAGATATTTTTTTTTTTCTGGAAATTTGTTGTGCTGTTGGCTTGTACTTAAGTTATGACTTCTCTAATAACATTTGAAGTCAAAATAGCTTAAAATTAAACGCTCACCGCAAATGAACCAATTGTCGTATTTTAAATAAATCTCAACAAGCCATTCTGTGAATTTAATTAACTTTGTGTTAAAATCCCTTTTTTTTTTTTTTTTTTTTTTCATTTGTACCGATATATTTTAAGTTAAAATTTACATATTTACGCTGTAGAACAAGTTGAACTTTTTTTTTAAATTTGGTATTTTTATGAAATTATCGTTGATATGTTAGGAAACTAAAATATTGTCAAACCGTAGATAAATGTTGTGACTCTTGAACAGCCTTAAGGCTGCAGCCTGGTGAGAGGTGTGTTTGTGTTTGTGTGTGTGTGAGGCAAAAATCGATGAAGTGCTACGGCGACGACTGCCGGTGCATGTAAAGCCACATCGCCTCTACGCGTAAAGTTGCGAACTCGGCGTGCAGTGTTCCCGATGCACCGCGGGAACTATGGGACTTCAAGCGGCGGCGACTCGGTAGCAAAGCACGATGCTTTCCTCTGTCGTAGTTTCGCATGAGTACAGTTCGTACATTTCGAGAAACAGCAGTCTCAAACTGCAGTTTTCAGCCATGTTGAAGGCTATTAAAATAAGTTTTACAATATGCGTGGTGTCTTGAAATGACCATACACGACTAGTCTAAAGTATGTTTCCTTTTCGTAGATAAGCATTTTGGGCGCAAGTTCACTGGTTCCAAGGAAAAAAAATNGACTAGTCTAAAGTATGTTTCCTTTTCGTAGATAAGCATTTTGGGCGCAAGTTCACTGGTTCCAAGGAAAAAAAATGGGGGATTCCAAACACACTGCAAGGCATATCAAGCGCCAGGTAGGCCACAGTTGGTCGAAGCCAGCCGTTGGCTCGGTGGCCTGAATACAGCTGCCTTACTTCGTGGTTCACCAAATATCTTCCTGGTTTTGGGGAGAGCGAGATAAATAATTAGGCAAGATCATCCTGTGAGTAGAGTGGCGATTTTATAATAGACTGTGTTTTTATATCAAGAGGTTTCTTGCGAGGATCGGACTTANATCCTGTGAGTAGAGTGGCGATTTTATAATAGACTGTGTTTTTATATCAAGAGGTTTCTTGCGAGGATCGGACTTAATCCCCTGCCTGTAGTGCATTTATTACCAAGGCTAGTGTTTATTACTATGGCTAGTGAATTTTACTAACTGTTGTTAGGTGTGGTTTAGTTATCTGTAAATGCGTTGAACGTTTATAGTTCGGTGAGGTTTTAATCTGCACANAACTGTTGTTAGGTGTGGTTTAGTTATCTGTAAATGCGTTGAACGTTTATAGTTCGGTGAGGTTTTAATCTGCACATGGTAGTTATAATCCATTCACAGTTACTTCACACTTTTCTAAAGCCCTGATAAAGTTCTACTTCCAGGATATTCCTCCGCCTCGTTCAAACTAAGCTTAACTAAATCTGGAAAATTGCACCAAAGGACAACGCACTCGTGTGCACTCAGTTGTAATAATATTTCACATGAGAACTATTTCTTACTAGGCGCTACCAACACACTTTTTTTCTCACTGTNGCACTCAGTTGTAATAATATTTCACATGAGAACTATTTCTTACTAGGCGCTACCAACACACTTTTTTTCTCACTGTTTTATTCATATTATTTCAAAATAAAGCATTATAATTTATGGATAAAATATAAATAGCTTTTAAATTGAACCAAAAAAAAGTTACTTTTACTGACACAAGATATTTTGCGAACGCTATGTACCGTATAAATCCTTTATGGTTTGTGCACATACATGGGGTGATTTTTCAAAAGTTATATTCAAAAAGTGTGAAGAAACCGCGAATAGACTATAGTGGTGTGCACGTAAATAATGGCAGGCTTTTTCTTGCAGTACTAACTGAATGTCGAGTGGCCGCAGTAGTTATTAACAAGATGATACCTGCAAGTGTCTCAATCGAAGTGTATATTCGCCAAAAATCACTGACCATAATTATTAACAACGAAGTTCGAAGGGTCATACGGTAACACCACAGCATTCAATTCAGCGTTTGATAAAACCAATGCATTAAATTTGTAGGGGTTTTTTTTTTTTTTTTTTTTTTTTTGCCCAGCGCTGTGATTGCTTTTACGTGAATGCGGTCTATACGTTATGTGCCAACTAAACTTGGTTCCTGTGATAGTCATCATCCCACAGCCGTGCAAACTAAACACGACGGGGGGAAACAATTTGGAGACAATTAATGAAACAAGGTGAGTTGTTTTAATGGCCAAGGCTTTTTCACAACTTGCGATAAGTATTTAATTTCCTGTAATTTGCATCCACTTGACGCGAGTGGACATGACTGACTACTAGACCCTGCTATCTGTGTAAATAATAACTCGTGCAAGTTTACAGTATTTTTAACCACTAAACGTTCGCATTAATTTATCATTCCAACCGTTTTGAAAAGGGGAGTTTTTTGTCCCGACAAGTATACCTATCTTAGTAAATTGTCATGGTGACGTACTCAAAGGAGCCAATGAGAAGTTGAGAAGTGTTACTGTAGTTCTACTGCCCGAGCAGTAGCCAATAACAAACAGGTAAGCTATGCACACATTGGTGCTGGGGTCTGACAACGCACATCATTGATCATGATTGTAACATTTCTGCAGTAAGCCGTAAATAAACGAGTATACAGGATGATTATAAAATCATGGGACAAACATCGAGGGGTGGTAGAGCTCACTAAAACAAACAATTATTGTATAGAAATATATGGGCGGAAGTGACGCGTTGAGGCACAAACACAAACATAACACATGACATGCAAAACATTGTTTATTTACAACGTCGCCGCTAAATGCTTTTTACAGCAATGTTTATAATAATTGCTCAAAATTGCTACCACCGACAGTAATGCAAGCTTGGTAGCGTCGGTGGAGTGATTGGCGAACAGATTCAAATACGCCAGGTATTTCACGCACGCCACCACTGTCAGCCAATCACGACATATGTCGAGGTCGCCAAGCATGCGTGACTGTTGGTGGATGCATTTCCAGCTACTGTTTTAACATTATCTGTACGGAATCACTTGTTAAGTATGCTGCTAATGAACATTTTATGTTTCCGTTAATTTGTTATGTATTTGTGTTTGTGCCTCAACGCGTCACTTCCGCCCATGTATTCCTATACAATAATTGTTTGTTTTAGTGAGCTCTACCGCCCCTCGATGTTTGTCCCATGATTTTAGAATCTCCCTGTTGTGTATTCGCGGTTTCTTCGCACTTTTTGAATCAAACCTTTGAGCAACCACCCTATGTATGACGTGTTTAGTTATTTCCTACATATACCATGTATTACAACAGCTGTATACCTCTGTTAACATAAAAGTATCTTATTTTTCATTAAATTGAAGTTTCACGTATAATTTTCTTTATAAATTATAAGATTTCATAAATAATAAATATGAATTAAAACAGTGAGGAAACATGTGTGTTGGTAGCGGCCAGTAAGAAATAGTTCTCATGCAAACTATTATGACAACTGAGTGCGCACGGATTCGGTGCGCTGTATCTCTGGTGTAAGTTCCTAGACTTAGTTAAGCTTAGTTTGCACGAGGCGGAGGAATATCCTGGAAGTATAATTTCAGCAGGGTCTCGTAAAAGTGTGGAGTAACCGTGAATGGATTGTATACTTGGACTAACGTATTAAGGGGTTAATAATTAACCCATTGTTGTTGAGGTTCATGGAGGGAAGGAATAGACGTAAGCTTGGATTTATTAGATTTTTGGGGCCATAAATAGAGACCTGACATTTTCTCGTTATGACTTGGCAACGAACCAGACTTTCAAGGAGTTTGTGCACTTGAAGAGAGCTGCTGTCGTGTTTGTTGTCTCCGGCCCCTGCTAGAAGACATTTCTCCGTGTCTAACTCGAGCGCTAGAGTTTCAATCACTTGCGTGTGGGAAGTGTGTTGTTCTCCGGGGTCAAGCGAGTTGAGCTGCGCCTCACGGGACCAAGAAAACAGAACATTCAACATTTTGAAGTCTAGTTGTTTCGGGAATGGCAAGTCTTTATTTACAAAGTGGTGTTAGAAGATTTGTTCTCCCAAATCGGTTCTCAGCCACATACTGTACATGCCAAGCAAGAAGTACATTTTCGTTGCTTTCCAGGAGTTCATTTGCTGCGCCATAATGGCCCCTGAAACAATAACAAACAATGGCGTAAAGACAGTTCACGGAAAGTTGAGCACTTTTTAAAAACCATGATTGAGATCTTATTGTATGCACATTGTGTATTATTCCACCATATTTCAAATTTACATTGCATGCGTCGGTCGAGAAAAACCGCGGAATTATCAGAAAAGTAAATGTTTCACAAATTTGCTCATTCTTACACGTATATGCATTAAAAGACCATCAAGCGAAATAAATAATGTCGATATTCATGAATATTTACCTGACACTTAGAGCTAAAACATGGAATTACGTTCCGTCCGTCGTTACCGACTTTCCTGGGCGCATGCAACTCAGTGTGCTCGGTAAAATACAGGGTGAGTATAAAATAATACCCCAACTTTGAAGGTCTATAATATAAAAATATACAAACCAAGCAACCTACAACCGTGATTGACCAATCAAATGAACCGTGGTACCGTGAAATTTATTACCATACATTCAAATGTTCAATGTGACCACCATGAGCGACCCGAACGACATCTACGCGATAAAAAAACTCGATCCAAGCTCTTGTCAGCATGTCCGGTGTTACGATTTGGATGGCGTTCGTAACTCTCGGTTTGAGGTGGTGAAGGGGAAGCGAGCTCGCGTTAGACACGTCAATGTGAAGGGGACGGTCTGATGTTTCCTTTATGTGCCGAGAGATGTCACTGGGAGCGTCTGTCGTCGCACTATGAGCGTGTGTTGTGTGTTAGTCCGCATCACGATGGCGACGGAACAACAGAAGGCGTTCTGTGTTATTCAGTTTGCTAAATGTGAATCACTTACAACTGTCCAATATGAATTACGTCGCAAATACGGACGTCGTCCTCCCGATAGGTGGAGTATCGTACGTTGGTTTCGTCAGTTCCGTGAAACAGGGTTCCTTTGCAAAGGCAAAAGTTCCGGGCGGCCGCATGTGTCCGAAGAGAATGTGCAACGGATTCAACAACCATTCGTTCGCTGTCCGAGAAAATCAACTCGACAAGCTAGCCGGGAAATGCAAATCCCTCAATCGGCGGTATGGACAGTGTTGCGAAAGCGATTGCTGTACAAACCATACAGGTTACAGCTTGTACAGACTCTTACCGAAAGGGATAAAGAACTGAGACGTGATTTAGGCGCTTTCGTTCTTGCCCAGAACGAGGTAGGCGATGCCTTCATGTCTAAGCTGGTTTTTAGCAACGAAGTGACGTTCCATACAAATTGTAAAGTGGACCGTCACAATGTGCGGATATGGGGTCAGGAGCCTCCTCATGGAACCACCGAACACGAGCGAGCTTCCCCCAAAGTGAACGTGTTTTGCGCTGTATCGAAAGACACTGTTTTCGGCCCTTAATTTTTACACGAGCCCACGGTTACTGGAATCCCTTATTTGGACATGCTTACAGAGTGGTTGTGTCCTCAGGAAGAGGAGGCGGCGGGGGACTTCATTTTCCAGCAGGATGGTGCGCCACCCCATTGACACCTAGCTGTTCGCGTGTACCTGAGCGAGACATTGCCGCAACGCTGGATTTGTCGAGGAGCAGCTGGTGACCAGGCTCTTCATCACTGGTCCACAAGAAGCCCGGATCTTACCCCGGGCGATTTTTTTCAATGGGGGTACATAAAGAATCAAGTGTTTCGTCCACCATTGCCGGCTAGCATTGACGACCTCAAAACGAGAATTACGGACGCCATCCAAACCGTAACGCCGGACATGCTGACAATAGTGTGGAACGAGTTTGATTGTTGCGTAGAAGTCGTTCGGGCCGCTCNTAGTGTGGAACGAGTTTGATTGTTGCGTAGAAGTCGTTCGGGCCGCTCGTGGTGGTCCCATTGAACATTTATGAATGCATGGTAAACAAACTTCACGGTTCCACGGTTCATTTTATTGGTCAATCAAGGTTGTGTGTTGTTTGGTTTTGATGTTATAGACCTTCAAATTTGGGGTATTATTTTATACTCGCCCTGTATGTATACGCAGGTAGAGGCGGCGAAATGTTTCAAAAGATGATTTCAAAAGTACTCAGTTAACCTGTGAAGAGCATATATAGAATATCACCTTCAGCGCTACTGAACTTCAGTTTCCCTCAGACGTGCGGAATGAGCCGAGGTAAGTGGAGCGACTGACTAGGCGCATTTGCTCAGGGGCTCGCCTGCTACTCGTCAGAGACATAGGAATGCGCGCGCACCAACCAGGCGACACAATGGCGGCAACTGCATGTATTGTGAAGGACATGTTGACTAGTCCGGTCACTGTAAGTTTGGTAGCGTTTTATAAAACATAAGTTTACATGTACTGAACGTCGCATTGAAAGTGTAATGTTAAAATTCGTGATCATAAAATAGCTTTTTTTTTGTTTCTGTTGTTTTTCTGCGCATATGACAGTAAGAATTGTCAATGTGTTCTTTGAGTGTTCTTTTGTAATGGAGGTTATAGGTAATTAAGTGAAAAATTGCTGCAGACACACACCACTCCAGACCTGTGTCTCCCTGTTGTTTTTCTTTCATTTCTTTGTAAACAATTCCGACTACATTCCTTCGTCAGTTTATATTTATTTTTCAAATTCATGTTGACCACGCCTAATCTTGACTTGCTTTTATGTCATTCTTTGGGTCTTGTGTGGTGACATAGGCTGCAATGGCGTACATCCGCAGTAATTTTTCATTTAAGGTGGCCGCCTGGGTAGGCCGCCGAACGGTGTGTAGAGCTCCAGCAAAAAAAAAACGTTTTGTTAAAAAATCGTCCAACGTGTCTAAGTGAGATCAGCTAACGAATAGTATTTAAGAAACGTTACGCGTCTTTACACGTTTTTCAGTTCCTCCATTTCTCTCTAAATCATGTTTCTGTGATAGTGAAAATCGCTCAAACGGGTGTTTTCGCGGTTATTTTTAGGTAAGAACATTCAGGTAAAAAACATTAAAAAAAGGAATAGGGATATGCATCAAACCTTTATTTTTACTATTACATAATTAGGGTCTCCGCTGAAAGTCCCGTAGAGGCGCGTTATCGACGGCAAGACTGCACGCCAGTTCAGTGCTTTGCGCGTAGAGGCGATGAGAGAGTTGATGCGCATGTCTCGGTCGCCCCTAGCGCTGCCACGCTTTTAGGTNACCACGCCTAATCTTGCCTTGCTTTTATGTCATCCTTTGGGTATTGTGTGGTGACATAGGCTGCAATGGCGTACATCCGCAATAATTTTTCATTTAAGGTGGCCGCCTGGGTAGGCCGCCGAACGGTGTGTAGAGCTCCAGCAAAAAACGTTTTGTTAAAAAATCGTCCAACGTGTCTAAGTGAGGTCAGCTAACGAATAGTATTTAAGAAACGTTACGCGTCTTTACACGTTTTTCAGTTCCTCCATTTCTCTCTAAATCATGTTTCTGTGATAGTGAAAATCGCTCAAACGGGTGTTTTCGCGGTTATTTTTAGGTAAGAACATTCAGGTAAAAAACATTAAAAAAAGGAATAGGGATATGCATCAAACCTTTATTTTTACTATTACATAATTAGGGTCTCCGCTGAAAGTCCCGTAGAGGCGCGTTATCGACGGCAAGACTGCACGCCAGTTCAGTGCTTTGCGCGTAGAGGCGATGAGAGAGTTGATGCGCATGTCTCGGTCGCCCCTAGCGCTGCCACGCTTTTAGGTTACAGACGTGCCAAGTTCCTTCAACCAGGCACCATATCCAGTGTTGAGTGGCCTCCTTCGCACAATATTGGGACCCACCGCAGAAAGACCGCAGAAAGTGGTCTGATAACAGTATTTCTCTTAAGAACTCTATCTTACTAGCCACTGCCAACATACCTGTTACGTCTGTTTGTAATTAATATAGAGTATGAAATAAATATAATTAATTTAGGGCAAAAATTAGTAGAAAGTTTTATTTAACCATCAAAGAAACTATATTGATNCAAAAATTAGTAGAAAGTTTTATTTAACCATCAAAGAAACTATATTGATGTAAACGGAAGTTATGTTCATGTGATATTTGATTTATTTAGGACACGACTGATATTGTTATACAGGATGTTTTTTCTTATAGTTTTATACATAATGTGTTTATATATATATATATGTATATATATAGATACTCGTATCTACGTCAAACCATATCGTAGTGAGCGTTCTCCGGCCATCTCTATTGCTCGAAGGAGAGTACGAAAGAGCCAGAGAACAAGGCTGTGTACTCGTTGCGTGTTCGCTGGCCTCAGCCATCTTTAATCTACTATATAAAAATAAGTCGGGTTTTCCTTCCTGACGCTATAACTCCAGAACGCACGAACCGATTTCCACGGTTTTGCATTCGTTGGAAAGGTCTCGGGCTCCGTGAGGTTTATAGCAAAGAAAATTCAGGAAA
>NQII01001638.1:0-25456 GCA_002778355.1 Clitarchus hookeri
TTGACATTTGAACCTTTGCCTGTGTGTGTCGCTGTTTTGTTCCGTACATGCATCCGTGACAAATGTGTTTGTTATGGATAACTATATTCCTTAAATAGAACATTTGTNTTGACATTTGAACCTTTGCCTGTGTGTGTCGCTGTTTTGTTCCGTACATGCATCCGTGACAAATGTGTTTGTTATAGATAACTATATTCCTTAAATAGAACATTTGTCATAAATAAGTTTTTACATGATCCTCTTTGGCATTTGGTGTGAAATTCTCTACGCTATTCCATATACATTTCAACAACGTAGTTTCTGTGACGTTTTGCTAAATGACTTAAACAAAAAATAAAGATATATTAGAATNCATATACATTTCAACAACGTAGTTTCTGTGACGTTTTGCTAAATGACTTAAACAAAAAATAAAGATATATTAGAATCCATTGTATCTTCAAACTCACAATAAAATATTAACTTAAATTCCATGGTAATTTTTTTGGAGAAGCACTAAATGTATTTCCAATTTTTTTATTGGATACTATTTTCTTTAGCTACACACTGAATGCCACACACTAGAGTAGAATATACTTACTATGCTTATATACACGCCACTGATGTAAAACGTTTTCACTTCCTGTGTGTTATTTCAACATAAGTACGTTTGTGAATACAGCAGAGGTAGCTGTGGGTGGAAGAACTATATTTTGCTCAATCTCTCCTTAGGCGGGTGTTTAAATGCCACTTACTCTGTATTCTTCGTTTGTCTGGTTCACATAATTGNTTGCTCAATCTCTCCTTAGGCGGGTGTTTAAATGCCACTTACTCTGTATTCTTCGTTTGTCTGGTTCACATAATTGCAGGTATTCTCCTTTAAAAATGTTGCCTTACATACCTTATTAAATAGTTGCGCTTCAAAATATTTGTACATAGACATTTTATCAACAATGCATATTTTAAAAATATGTTCAAAATTTGCTTATGTTATGTCAAAAGTCGCATATGATATTCGTCAATGTACGCTGCAACTATACAGCAAGTAATCAAAGTACGTAGGGTTTAGCAAAACAAACTCGTGCACTTTATTTAGAGTATTTCACACAGTTATAATTACATTCCTGCATACTAACTTCCTTCCTTCATCTAATCATTACTGAACATATTTCTAGCTTTAATTACTAAATCATGTCCAAAGTAGGAAGAGCGGCTCTACCTTAATAATCAAGTTATATTTACTTAAACATATTGTTCCATGTGTAGGCACACGAATTATATAGAGAAATCAATAAAACACTAGCAATTCCTAATGCCTGCAAATATTCTCACAAACGAATTAAGATAAATAACACTAAGAAGGGCTGGTGTAAATTAAGTGAACCAGCATGTGTTGAAAAGTTAAGTGACATTATTGCAATTATTATAATATCGGATCACTAGGATAACAGAGTTATCCCTACGGCCATACTGCTGGTCCCATGTCAGTAAGATGCAGCACGTTCTCAGGAAAGTCGATCTACAGCTGTTTGTTGTAACTGGTCCTCGATAGCACGCATATTGGCGCCATGTTCTATCTGGGACAGAACGGGGAATCTTGCTGGACACGAGATTCCTCAGAACGACCCAGGCAGGCATCTCACAGATACATGTCTCACGTGCAGACGAGTTATCTTGTTGGAAGATTGTACCAGGGTGCTGTCTCCTGAGGGGTAACGCACGAGGGCGCAGTATGTCGACAGGTTTCCCTTATTCACTACCAGAGGTTAATTGCAGTAATGTTATATGGTTCTCGACACCACTGCGCCAGAAATAATGCAGATGTGTCTGCCCGTGACATTGGCAGGATGTCCTCTCCCCCCGCGTCGTCAAACTCTCAAACGACGGTCATACGTGGTAATGCAGAACCGAGATTCATCATTGAACACGATGCGTCGCCACACATCACTCCTTGACTCCCAGTTGCGGCATTACTCCAAACGCGGCAGTCTCTTCTGCTCTGGTATTACAGGGATTCCCTAGCAAATTAGTGTCTGTAATATCAACGTTTGCTCGTATACGCGTATCTCGGGAAATAAATGGTATCGTAATACGATTTTTTCTAGGAAAGGAAAAACAACCAGTTATCTACAGTCGCCACTTTTTTTACTTTTATCTTATTAAATATAGTGAAAAATAAAAATATTGAAAATGGTTTTAAAAAAGCCTAGCATTTTTGGGCATTCCTGCGCAATTTCCTTAAGAGAAAAGCAAAAAGTGCAAAGTGGTGTCCATAGCTTAATCCATTGCCTTTCATCGCGTGTAATAATATCAGAGGTAATTTGCGAGAAATTGGGTTACCCGGAAATGCATATCGCTGCCTTGGGAAGGGCCATCGAGTGTTTCCTTATGGCCAGACGTAACCTTTGAGGCGTTTACATTCTTAGGAATTCCCCTTTTTTGACAGCCAACGCATGAGACACTGAATCCGTATTCCGGACGATGCCAGTCACATGGACATGATGTGGGGTGAAACGGGATGTTGTAGTGTGTTCAAGAACTGTGTATAGGTTGGTACGGTAAAGTAAGTACTTTTGAGGCCCTAGTTACTTTTTCCTTTCAGCCATTATTTATCCTTTAACCACATTTCAAAATAAATATTGCCATGCAAGTAATAAACGCAGTGTGTATATTCCTCTCGGTTTATGACTATATGTATGCTCCTCAGAGTTTTAATATTGTGTCAGGTGTTATAAATGTGGCAATGAAATATCATGTTCAGTAACACGAAAGAAAATAAAAGAGACACTGATTTTAAAATCAAAGATTTCATTATTTTTCTAGATTGTCGTTTGTTTGTTAGATAATGTACGAATTATTTTGAAATGCGACAAATGTGATGTGGCTAAATTACAACGTAACATATATCCTATAACACAAATCGTAGTGCTCATAGTCTACTTAAAATATTATCTTAAAGGCTGTTCACGGTTAGTTGAACATGTTTGAAAGCCCTACCGAAGATATACTTCTCTGCCCAGATTGTATCCTTCCCTCGTATGTAAAATTAGCATTTCCATTGGCCTTTTTACTTTATTCACGCGCCAATAAAGTGTTACTGTGAAATCGTTAAAAATGTAGCTAAATGGGTAAGCAATACGTCTATTTTTACTCCTATCTGCGTAAAAAAGAGAGAAAATATTTTAAATACATTGTGTAGCCACGAATATAAACGATACGCTTTAAATACCACATTAAGATATGGGACTACTTTTCATTTTTCGCTGCCAACTTAACTGGGAACAAGTCAGTCAGCGTGTCAGTGGGCAGTGCATTTTTTCGCATGTAGGTTTCAAAAGTGCTTAGTTTACGGTGAACAATCTATACCCTNCAAAGATTTCATTATTTTTCTAGATTGTCGTTTGTTTGTTAGCTAATGTACGAATTATTTTGAAATGCGACAAATGTGATGTGGCTAAATTTCAACGTAACATATATCCTACAACACAAATCGTAGTGCTCATAGTCTACTTAAAATATTATCGTAAAGGCTGTTCACTGTTAGTTGAACATGTTTGAAAGCCCTAGCAAAGATATACTTCTCTGCCCAGATTGTATCCTTCCCTCGTATGTAAAATTAGCATTTCCATTGGCCTTTTTACTTTATTCACGCGCCAATAAAGTGTTACTGTGAAATCGTTAAAAATGTAGCTAAATGGGTAAGCAATACGTCTATTTTTACTCCTATCTGCGTAAAAAAGAGAGAAAATATTTTAAATACATTGTGTAGCCACGAATATAAACGATACGCTTTAAATACCACATTAAGATATGGGACTACTTTTCATTTTTCGCTGCCAACTTAACTGGGAACAAGTCAGTCAGCGTGTCAGTGGGCAGTGCATTTTTTCGCATGTAGGTTTCAAAAGTGCTTAGTTTACGGTGAACAATCTATACCCTAAAATAAATTGATTGTTTTGGTAAACATAATAACATTTGGAAATTTCTAGCTTGTACTAGTGAATGTTTTCTGAAATACCTATGAAACGTTTTCAGCCTCAAAGTTGCACATAATCTGATACATTGTTTGTGTCGCCGAAGTGTGTACTTAAATGTATTTTAAAACAAATAGTGGCCAAACTTGTAGTGCAGCACATTGTAATGAACCTTCGAATATAAAGAGATTCCATTAATGTTTTAGGCAAAAATATTACGCATTCAAGAATATAAAGGATAATTAGTTTTGGTACCCATTGTGATACATTAAATGTTGCTTATGACCGCCTACGACATAAATAAGCGCTATAAAAGTTTATAATTTTTCACGCATTTATAGAAGCAATTACAGAAAAAACAAGAAAGAGCAATTATAGATTTATGTTTTTACTAACTTATAAGTTATTTACAAATATTTTACCAGCTTGATATATATCTATCAAGATTCTTCTTGACACGTACGTCTGTACATGTAAGTAATTGCAGTATACGGTATTATGCAAAATAAATGCACTAATGTGGTAAAACATTTGCTCACAGAGATAGAAACAACCGTTATCCAGGATTTTCCTTTCTTATATTTTCTGTATTGGCGTCTAAAAATAGGTCGACATCAAATAACTTGTTTGGCGTTAATTATTCCCCACACTCTCTTAACATTAAAATAAAACAGGAATAATTAAATTCATTCGGCCTTTCTTNGCGTTAATTATTCCCCACACTCTCTTAACATTAAAATAAAACAGGAATAATTAAATTCATTCGGCCTTTCTTATCATCGATGATTAAGTGGTTACGCACATACGCACACTCTCAGAGTTTATGAAAATATCTTCCCAGGTATTAAAATATCGATATAGTGAATCATAACTGTTTTGTAGAAAATTCTATTATTTTGATTTNTGTATTAAAATATCGATATAGTGAATCATAACTGTTTTGTAGAAAATTCTATTATTTTGATTTATGTCCCACGCAATTTTCCATGTAAATAATCGTATGGTAGCTGTTTCTTAAAAACGAGATCGAATATTTCGATCGGCAGCCATTTCGCAATGAATTACGTTGTGAAACTAAGAGGCTCGAGGAATTTTGTCATGTTTTCTTACAGCACTGGCAATTTCAAGTGCCAGATTTCAAATCTTTATGATTTACGTCCTTTACTTGTCCAAAATGTGTACAATTTCTTCCTGTAGCCCGAACATAATGATAGAAACTGCAGCACTCATTTCGCTGCTGCATGCGTCTGCGACCTGAACCGACAACCCCTCGCTCGCTAAACACAGCAGTTATGCGCAGTCGACATCGGTATAGTTGTTTATTACCATGATTTTACGGATTTACATATCTCATGGTCATTATCTCGCTTTCGTACTCCATAAATGAAGTTAAAAAGTTTATTAGCGCCCATGTAAGCTCAAAATGCTTACAAGTCGCCTTGCACTGTCTGCGTTAAAATAATTTAAAACAAAATTGCATTACAACCTTTGATGTGGGTAGGAGTATGCTTCTATATAGCCTGTGTATACACAGGCTGGGGCTGCTATCCAAACAACGAGCTACCGACAAGTGGAGACGACCTCATCATACATGCTGAATTCCAGGATATTGATGAATTTCAAGTAGTAAACAGAATAGACTTACACTTACGAGAATTAGACTCTGGTAATACACTGGAGAGCCAAAAAAAACTAGTATAAGCATGCATATGCAAATAACAGCGGTATGGAACCAATCAGAGTAACGCGATGCGGTCGGCAGCGCCTATATAAGACAACAAGCATCTGGCAAAGTTGCTAGATCGGTTACTGCTGCTACAATGGCAGGTTATCAAGATTTAAGTGAGTTTGAACGTGGTTTTATAGTAGGCGCACGAGAGATGGGACATAGCATCTCCGAGGTAGCGATGAGATATGGATTTTCGCATACGACCATTTCACGAGTGTACCGTGAATATCGGGAATCCGGTAAAACATCAAACCTTCGACATCGCTGTGGCCGGAAAAAGATCGTGAAATAACGGGACAAACGACTACTGACGAGAATCATTAAACGTGACAGACGTGAAACCCTTTCTTAAATTGGCGCAGATTTCAATGCTGGGGCATCAAAAAGTCCCAGCGTGCGAACTATTCAAAGAATCATCATTGATATGAGCTTTCGGAGCCGAAGGCCCACTCGTGTACCGTTGTTGACAGCACGGCACAAAGATTTACGCCTCACCTGGGCCCGCCAACACCGCCATTGGACTGTTGATGACTGGAAACAAGTTGCCTGGTCTGACGAGTCTCGTTCCCAATTGTATCGGGTGGATGGATGTGTACGGGTATGGAGATATCCTCATGAATCCATGGACCCTACATGTCAACAGGGGACTTTTCAAGCTAGTGGAGGCTCTGTCATGGTATGGGACGTGTGCAGTTGGCGTGAAATGGGACCTCTGATACGTCTAGATACGACTATGACAGGTGACAGATACGTAAGAATCCTTTCCGCTCACCTCCACCCATTCATATATCCATTGTGTATTCCGATAGATGTGGACAATTCCAGCAGGACAATGCGACACCCCACACGTCGAGAGTTCCTACTNATCCATTGTGTATTCCGATAGATGTGGACAATTCCAGCAGGACAATGCGACACCCCACACGTCGAGAGTTCCTACTAAGTGGCTCCAGGAACACTCTTCTGACTTTAGACACTTCCATTGGCAACCTAAATCACCAGACATGAAAATCATTGAGCATATCTGGGATGCCTTGCAACGTGCTGTTCAGAAGATATCTCCACCGCCTCGCACTCCTGTGGATTTGTGTACTGCCCTGCAAGATTCGTGGTGTGAATTGCCTCCTGCATACCTTCAGAGTAATCAGCTCAGGTACGGTGCAGCAGAACGCCGTGTTCTGCGTGATCGCGGGGGCCCTACGTGATATTAGGCATGTGTACCAGTCTTTTTGGCTCTTCAGTGTATATTTCGATGGAGCGAACAGTACAACGTCATCGAACAAGACTATTCTTCACGAAAGCGGAACTGTATGGACCTTTCCCTGTTAACCCAGAGTCTGGCTATACGAGAGAATGCTCGTATCAGTGCATGGCAGCAGCCACTGCAAGCCCAGGCTTCTTCACGGAACCAGAAGGTGCCACCCCAGACTCCAAGAAATATGTTTGGTGAGTCGCTGTGTGACGAGTCGCTCTGGAAGACGTCCGCCTCCTTCGCTGGCTTCTCGACCTCTCTGACTCTGCGCCGCCGCTGAACCCTCATACGCCACCGAATAACCTTGGTTTCGTGAGACTGAGAGCCTAGACTCCCATAACTCACAGGGTCATTGTAAACCAAATGCACCCCGACTCATACTGAAATCATTGGGTCGGCGGCGGGGTACCGTATAGCTGTGTTTTGTTGGGCACTGGACCGTATTAAGGCTTTTTATTGGTGTTGCCTATTTTAAAGTAAGATTAGGTGTTTTTTTTNTTTGTTGGGCACTGGACCGTATTAAGGCTTTTTATTGGTGTTGCCTATTTTAAAGTAAGATTAGGTGTTTTTTTTCGGCGGGGGAGTGAAGCTCCTCTCCAGTCTCCCGGCTGGAGTGAATGTGAGTGTCGTGATTGTCTGTCNTTTTTTTCGGCGGGGGAGTGAAGCTCCTCTCCAGTCTCCCGGCTGGAGTGAATGTGAGTGTCGTGATTGTCTGTCTAACATGTTGGCCTGTTGTGTACAAGTGTGCTAGTTAATCTCGCATGTAATGCGTAGGCGAGTCCCTAGTCTCCCGGGGCAGCCTTCGGGGTATGTTTCACCATGTTGTAGTGTAGTTATATTGAGAAATCATTGTTAGTATGCTAGAGCTAGGGGGGCCCTTGGTACCAGAATCTAGTCAAAGCAGAGCCTCCCCCCCCCNGAAATCATTGTTAGTATGCTAGAGCTAGGGGGGCCCTTGGTACCAGAATCTAGTCAAAGCAGAGCCTCCCCCCCCAACGCGAGTAAACTTCTTCCCGATCTGAAACAGACTATCAAGTCGGTGCATCATTATGAGTAGTAAATNCCCCCCCCAACGCGAGTAAACTTCTTCCCGATCTGAAACAGACTATCAAGTCGGTGCATCATTATGAGTAGTAAATATTGTATATAGTATATACTTCTTTTTTAAATTTTGTATTTTCTCTTACTTTGCAGGCTCTTGCGCCCACTTATATACCTCACTTATATACCTTCGCCTCCCAACAGCCAATCTGTTTTCCTCCAGTGGGTCATCCCTCTAGGCGACAGTGTGTCAGGTACCATTCCAACAGTCAGCCCGAACGTGGCGGTCACCCTCTCCTGGACTCTTACGCTGGAGACACGCACATGAGTGCACCACTCCTTCATTACCACCTGGGTACTGCCGAAGTCAGGTGACCATTCTGCTTTCATGCCCTCAAGAGGCAACTTTTGAGGGCATTATAATTCTGGCCGAAAATTACGACCAAACAACACCCCCTCCCCGTGGGAAAGTTGCCGCCAGGTAAATGAATGCAGCAGGGTGCCACAATGGTTCCGGAGTTCCTCACTGGGAGAAACACGCGGGGGAGATGTGCACAATACGATGGTACATTGCATGTCCGTGCAGTGTGTGTGTGGCCTAAAGTCAATCTAATTTTTACATGTGTATTACCACTTAGAATTCTTATTTANGTGTGTGTGTGGCCTAAAGTCAATCTAATTTTTACATGTGTATTACCAGTTAGAATTCTTATTTAAAGGTACTGAATATAAAGATGCCATTGTTTTCGGAAACAACGACGTTTGTGAACTGTTCCAGTGCCTCTGTGGTAGAGGTGTATCGTGAGTAGACGAACGACACCATTGGGAATAACCGTCGTGGAAACTGCGGAGCTCCAACCACAATTGATGTCTGAGGTGAACGTCGACTACAGCAGTGCGTGAAAGCCAACCGACAGGCTACAGCAGAACAGGTCACCATCAAAATTAACTAAAGGGCATCCAGACACGTGTCTACCGCAACAGTTCAGCGAACCATTCTGCGAATGGGGGTCCTGAGTAGACGGAGNAAAGGGCATCCAGACACGTGTCTACCGCAACAGTTCAGCGAACCATTCTGCGAATGGGGGTCCTGAGTAGACGGAGGGTGACTGCACCCATGCTAACACAGGTGCATCGACGGAAACGACTGCAATTAACTCGACAGTATGGCGACTGGACCGCCGCTGATTGGCGACAGGTAGCCTTCTCCAATGAGTCACATTTTCAGCTACATAGAACGGATGGATGTCAGCATGTCCGGCGAGAAACGTCGGAGGACAGACACCCTGCATCCATTGCAGGACTATGACAGGACGGAGGGGGCAGTGTTATGGTCTGGGGAATGTTCTCGTGGTATTCTATGTTCCATCATCCACGTGGAAGGCACTCTTGATCGATTTGATTATGAATCCATCCTTGGCGATCACTTCCACCCGTACGTGCGTCCGCAGGTGGCTGGAAGAGCACGATCAAGACTTCAAAGTCCTTCCCTGCTCTCAAACAGCCCCGATCTCAATACAATTGAACATCTGTGAGACCATCTCAATCGCCATGTTCGCCGTCTGTCTACTGCGCCACGCACCCTTCAACAATTGTAGGACGCACTGCAGACAGCATGGCTCCAGATACCCGTGGAGACCTATCAGCACCTGACAGAGTCACTCCCAGCTCGTCTCGCTGCTGTCCGTGCTGCGAAGGGCGGTTACACTGGATACAAGCAGGTGGTCATAATAATGAGATTCGACTGTGTAGTTACGCCTTGTGGCAGTTAAAGTCATTACACTGACTTCAACAGCATAACTTGGGCGCGTGGCCTCGTTCGTGCTGTATAATGACGTAAAATATGAATATTCATAGACTATGAAAGTAGGCACTAGAATAAAATGAAATGCTTGGCGTATTTCGTATTAGTTATTTAAATTGGTAGGAAAACACAATCTAATTTTTATCAGAATTATATTGTTTGTTATCGTTTGATAAATGGAAATGAAGTGAAATGCTTATGATTATGTACTAAGAGTATTTTCTGTACGCTGTTGATCTTTCATGATTGAATATTGGAGTGTCCGTGAAGGTTGTAGAGTTTTTTGAATAACAAAAAAAAAAAAAAGCAGTAAGGATAATTTTCGGAAATATGAAAAATATTGTCTGTGAATAAAGTCAGTATTCATCAAGCTAAAAGGAAAGAAAAATATTTTTAAGTTGATTATATATATANAAGGGCATCCAGACACGTGTCTACCGCAACAGTTCAGCGAACCATTCTGCGAATGGGGGTCCTGAGTAGACGGAGCCACGAGTNTCATCAAGCTAAAAGGAAAGAAAAATATTTTTAAGTTGATTATATATATATTGGCCACGAGTATTGCTTTTGGCTCTACAAATTTCAACAAAAGTGTGCCTTTTATGGGTGTTAGTAACTTAAAAAAATTACGCGACAAAACAAGAAATAGTGACAATAGTTACACAATTATAAAATGTAGCTAATGTGCGAGTAAGAGCACATTTTCTAGAATAATTTAATGAGCACAGAACAATGTGGTGCAATTTTAAAAACACTGTACTCGCATTTGGGAGGACACGGGTTCGAGTCCCGGTCCTGTCACCCAGATTTCTGTTTTCCATTGTTTTCCGGAATCACTCCAGGCAAATGTAACGAATCCTTGCTTGGAACCAAGGCCGATTTATTATCCCATCTCCAATAGTGTGTGTGTTTCCATCTCTAATGTCTGTCATCAATAAGTAAAGTTAAATAAGTAAATGCATTAATAAATAAATAAACATAGACTTCGCAATCTAAAACAGATTTGATTTAATGAATGTATTTGTGATTGTATTGTCAGATGTCATCTTTCTTGATATATGTATCTTTCATGTTAAGTATTATATAAATTAGTATATAAGTAAAAATTTGAAATCCATTAATGTCGATGTGTACTGAAAAGGATGTTAATAAATAAACAGTCAAATGCTAAGTTTCTAGGGACATCTAAACTATTACAATTGGCTCTTTTTGTTAACAAAATTGTCATGTGACCCAATGCTGCGTACAAAATCTGTGATATATTTTTGCAATTTGCGTTTTGCATTTCGTCAACTTCAAAGCTGCGCTTTGTTAGTTTTCCATGCAAGGGTGTTTTAATATGTTCATACATTTAAGCTATTATGATAAATAAATGTGTATCACAGTCATTATGAAGAAAGTTGTTATATATTTATGTAAAATGCTATTTATCCCTATTTTTTAATAATATTTTTAACTTGTCACTTATTTTAGATTTGCTTATTTCAAACGAAACAGTTCCANTTTATCCCTATTTTTTAATAATATTTTTAACTTGTCACTTATTTTAGATTTGCTTATTTCAAACGAAACAGTTCCATATAATGTTCATACAAAAATATGAATTTTTTAAGGATCCCTGTATTTTTAATTTTATACTTATGCTTTTACACTTATATATAAAATGTTAATACAAATAGCAGCATTGCATTCTCAACAGGCGAATGTCGATGTATTACATCTGAAACCTTACAAAATACGAAACGCGAAATTCTTCCAAACCAATTGGAACATGGCCTCAGTCACTAATGTAACTAATACATGTAATGTAACAAATTTCTGTTTGACATTTGGCTGCTCCTTCCCACATTAATTTTATTGTATGTAACTTAGGTTGCAATATTATTGCATGAGTTACTTCTGGCCGTAATCTTCCAGCATATTGATAATGCTTCGCTGGGGGAAAAAGAATTACAGCGAGAAAACCCACCAGGCAATGGCAACATCCGCAAGATTTTTCACATGCGAAAATCCGCGTTTTGGATTGCGCTGGTGGAAGACGAGCGATCCGACTACTACATTATGTGGCCCCTGTAAAGGGAAGTTCAGAAATTAATTAAGAAGATATGAAATTGTAAAATGAAATAACTTTTTCTCAGAATACATATCACAATTCATATTATTTAAAATTGTTAATATATATTAATAAACTTTTATAAAGATAACAATCACCTGTAATATTTGTATACCCTCTTAGATAATAATCTGACATTACATTACATTATCAAACACAAATAATACAGACGGGCCAATCGTTTAGTTAGAATGACAAAAGGCGAGTTCCAATCCGTCAATTTGGGGATTTAGGGTTTAGGAATTTAGGGTTGATGAATTCGAACGTCACAGCACTACACGCGACTGAGTTGGAAACTACAAGCTTGCGAATATACAGTTGTATCCTTCCGTAGAAAAATTCATTTTTCCATTTCTTCGTCGCTTTCTGTAATTAAAATTTTANGCTTGCGAATATACAGTTGTATCCTTCCGTAGAAAAATTCATTTTTCCATTTCTTCGTCGCTTTCTGTAATTAAAATTTTATTTAAAACGATATCTAGTCGTGTTTTTTGGCTTTGGAAATTAGGCATAATAATATTATTAACGTATTATTGCGCACAAAATTACACTGGGATCCCTTAATTACCATTATTACTGTTCACTTTATTAAAAATGGCAGAGACTTCCATTGGATTTCAGCCGAAACGCACCATACATGTGATGCGTAAATAAACAACATAAGATGACTTTACGAGTTATTAAATAATTTAGTGTTGCTACTCCACCTCAGTAAACTTCTACCGTAAATCATCAAATATTTAGGGCTTAAACTTGGTCAAGCAGTAAATTTATTAACCTAAATAGCAAGCACTTATCGGTTTAGAACACCACTAATGACTAAGAGATGTGCAGTATACGCAAAAAAAAAAAGTGCGTAGATGAAGCCGAAATATTTCTTGCAAAATACAGATGCTTGCTCTCTGGGTATACATTACACAGACACGCCGTATGTATATATAATGTGTACATACATATAAAACACACAATCCATTACAACTCAAGCAGGAAAAATGGCTTCTCTTGCAAATAATGCAGTTTGAATATATTTAGCACAGTTGTGTGCAAAACGTTTTAAAAACTGCTAACAATTGTTTGATATAAGTTTAAGATCACTAGGCAGGGAAATCGCTCAAAGAGGGGTTGAGGTATTGGGAAATTTTGAAATTTTTTGGGTCGAAAAACGTGAGCAATGGCGATGGAAAGTTACACCACATTGAAGGGTGACAATTTAATGCTGGTTAAAAGGTGTAGGAAATCAGATAACTAGAATAAGAATTCACCTCAATGTTGGGCGCCAATTTAATGCCTATTGACTGGGTAGTGTTGGGTTAATGAAGGTTTTGAGGGGTGTTGAAAAACATTGTTAGGTGGGTTTGGAGTTGGATACCCGACTAGGTGCCCGACACCGTCGGCAGGCAGTATCGATTGCTGTTGCTGATGATGATCTCATGGTATGGCAAGCCGTTCACCCGGACGTGCGCAGTCCCTCACTGAAATTGTTGGATGAGCCCCCTGGACAGGAAAACCAGGTGTTTCCTTCACCCGACACTTATATCGGAATTAAGTGGGCCTACTCAGGCTGACCCACAAACATATTAATGATAAAAACTTGGTGTTTAGCTGTCCATTAAGGTAAATTTAATTGAAATTATGGTGAAAGCGGGTTGTAGGGGGCCGAGACCCCGNTTGGTGTTTAGCTGTCCATTAAGGTAAATTTAATTGAAATTATGGTGAAAGCGGGTTGTAGGGGGCCGAGACCCCGAAACGTCCGATGGCAGTGCTTGAAGTGAAAAACATGATGTCTTAAAACTTGCCTGTAATTACTCTTGCACAAAACTTTACATCAGTCTAGATGAAAACTTTACATGTGTTCTGGCCTGCGNAAACTTGCCTGTAATTACTCTTGCACAAAACTTTACATCAGTCTAGATGAAAACTTTACATGTGTTCTGGCCTGCGGCCTGCCAGATAGGCAAAACTGCTAAAGTACACAGGTGTGCATAATAATGATTTATAGGTGTGTTAAGCTTCCCCTTGCGATGCTATACCCGGCTAAGAAGGGGTGGTGTCTACTGGTGCAGTAACGACAATGTTCCATTAAGTTATATCAGATAATTGCAGCTAAAGATGATTCGTGCAACAACATGAAAGCCCCGGAGCATGACGCAGCGCGTGACTATGCTTTGAGACATTCGTCGGCGACTGAATCTGGCGAGCTCGCGAGGCATGGAATATGGTGTCACACGGTTCGCCCTGCACTACTTTCTGTTGAACTAAAACACCTGCCCACCTGAATAATGGACATAACCCCTGGCATAAATCATGATTAAATAAATATATAATATTACACTGCACATGAACAAATACAATCTAAATGTGAATGACATGAAATAAGCATAAAACATCTGTGGTAAAAATACATGAATTTTAAAATAAACATAATTAAAACCCAAAATACTGATAGGCCTAGTGTGTATTCTTTTGCTTTTAATTATTTCATCTTATTGACGAGGGTGGCATGAATTTTCGCGGCACTACTGTGCACTCCCCTGCTCTCGCACTACACTTCTCACGGCATTGCACTGTGCACTGAGTGCACACTGGATCTGATTGATCCGGTGGATGTGCACCGTGGCAAACTGACTTAGTATACTCTCATGTGTGACGAGATAAGAACGAACATTACAAATATTTTTCGGAGTTTCGAACTTTGTCGCACTGTTGTGTTTCAGAAACTTATGGTCAAAGAATGTAATGCTGTTCCAGCTTTTGTTGATTGTTTGTAAGACCACATGTGTATGTTATTGAAATTTAAATGTTTGTTATTGATTTTATTACTTAAAAAGTAGGGACAAATGTTAAAATACGACCTTTGAAAGCAAAATTTTTTAATGTACAATAGTTTGTATTTCAGCATATTAAAAAAAAACATCGGACTTTTCTTTTTCCGCTCTTGTCATTGGTGCACTCTTATAGAAACAAAACTTTAGATAATAAACATTTTAAAGAATCTAACGTTTGTAAATTTGTATAACATTAAAATAAATCTTATCTTCATTTTACCGCCCCAGGCTGTGGTGTGTATGGTGCGGCCGCCCCCTTCTGATCTATCTAGTATAATGTATTCACGGTAACTTCAAGATTTTCTGAAACCCTGCTAAATATCTACTTTCAGGGAGCCGATTATGTATCCTTCCGCAGTATGTAAACAAAACATTGCCATGTGACACCTGTCAAACGTTTTGTAAACAGTGCCATGTGGGAACTGTCAAATATTTTGTAAACAAACAGTGCCTTGTGGGAACTGTCAAATATTTTATTAACAGTGTCCATGTGGGAACTACCAAAATTTATTTTTGAAGAGAAACAATGCCATGTAATCTCAACTGTCATATACTTTAATAAAATTCTCTAAATGTCTAAAAAATGCTAATCAATTTAGCGAAATGTTGTAATACATACAAAAAGGCAGATTGAAGTATATATCGGAACTGTTAATTATATAATTTAANTGTGACGAGATAAGAACGAACATTACAAATATTTTTCGGAGTTTCGAACTTTGTCGCACTGTTGTGTTTCAGAAATTTATGGTCAAAGAATGTAATGCTGTTCCAGCTTTTGTTGATTGTTTGTAAGACCACACGTGTATGTTATTGAAATTTAAATGTTTGTTATTGATTTTATTACTTAAAAAGTAGGGACAAACGTTAAAATACGACCTTTGAAAGCAAAATTTTTTAATGTACAATAGTTTGTATTTCAGCATATTAAAAAAAAACATCGGACTTTTCTTTTTCCGCTCTTGTCATTGGTGCACTCTTATAGAAACAAAACTTTAGATAATAAACATTTTAAAGAATCTAACGTTTGTAAATTTGTATAACATTAAAATAAATCTTATCTTCATTTTACCGCCCCAGCCTGTGGTGTGTATGGTGCGGCCGCCCCCTTCTGATCTATCTAGTAGCACCGCAGTGCCCAATATCACTGGTTGTAATAGGCTCACGTTCGTCTTGTGGTATTTTAATGACCAGCAGTGTATTTCTGTTGAGTCCCATTGCTAACGCGAAATTTAAATGCCCTCACATTTTGTTTTGAAGTACGATGAGAACTATTTACTTCGTTTACCTTCACATTCATTTTCGCGAATGTTGTGTAACTGTTTCAATAAAAAAATTTATTGTTTATTATGTTGGTACTTTTTATATTGTTTTGTTTAATTACAGTTGCGGTTTTTTCCCTACCTCTTTTGTTTTATTATGAATTTTTTTTTTANAGGCGGAAATTGGTTTTGAAATGATCCCTAATACTGTATAACCGTCAAAATTTATGTAGAAAAGGCTGATATATATTCACGTTACCTGATGCTCAGAATATGCTGAAAAAGAAACGCGTCTTATTTTTTGGCGATTCCAGTAAGTTGATATAAATTCACAAATTTATAATACAGTGTTACTTCCGTTAACATATTACTCAAATTTTTAATGCAGTGAAATTAAGCTGATGTTTTTTTTAATCTGTTAATTCTTGTATTTTTGTTTGTGCGCTTAGCATAGCTTTCACATGAGTTTATATTTCTATTTTAAATAAAGAACGAGTTTACCCCGGGCGTCATCGTTTTATTCAAATAGATGAAAAAGGGGACGACGAGAAAAATCGCAACAAGAAATGTGCACAATGAAATGTTATTCACAAATTTATTAATTTTTGTAGTTTAGATATTCATCTATGCTATAAAATATACATTCAATAAAAAGCTATTTCAATTTTTTTTTAAAAGATTTTTTGGTTAGAGAAGCAAATTTGTTGAAAGTGTTGAGGTAATTTATTGAAAAATTGACTACCAAGGAAGGAAGGCCTTGTTCTGGACAATTTTTGTGAAACCATGTGCGTTTTTTTTTTATTTTTCTGTCAAGCTTAAGAAAGGACTCATTTTTCTGAATTATATGACATTTTTTTGAACATGAGTATGAGTACTGAAAACATGTACTCACATATAAATATAAAAACCTCTGAGCTCTTGAAAAGAGGTCTACATCAGTGAGTTTCTTTTGCAATGGATTATTCTTACAGCTCTCTTTTGCATGTAAAACACTTTTTTACTGACAGTGGAACTACCCAAAAAAATTATACTATAACACATGATGGAATGAAAATATTCAAAATATAAAATTTTTGTTGAATTTTTTTTTAAGGCCTCTGCAACACTTTGTACAGCAAAACAGGCTGAACTTAGTTTAGGTAAAATGTATGCAATGTGAGATGGTAATTGTAAAGAATAGTAGCTTAAAATAACAAAAATCCCGAAAAGTGGCATATTTAGACTCTTTCTAATTACACAGAACACAAATTTACTAGGGGCATTAACATGTTATGATTACAAACCACAAAAACGATAGTGGGGATGTTTATGAAAATCAGGGAATTAATGTGGTAAAATCACTAAAAATACAGCTACAGAAATTATGAAAACACCTCAATTTAACATTTGTCCACCCAATTTTTTAATATGTGCCCATCTAACATAACTTGACCTAACCCCACATTAAGTGAATCAGTATTTTACATTTTAAATCTAACCTAGAATTTTAGTGTTATAATCGAACCTAGAATTGTAGGGCTTTAATCTAACCTAGGATTTAACGGTTTTAATCTAACGTAGGATTTTATTCTAACCTAGGCGTTTAGTGTTTTAAAGTAACAGTAAAACATACCAGAATAATGTGAATTTACTCACCTAGGTAGGGCAAAACGACGTCAATTAAACAAACCGACTGACGTCCAGGTATCACTTGCCACATGGACGACTGTCACACACAGAAGCACTCGTCCTTGCACCCTCCATTCTTAATCACAAGCCTTTGCACGGTCGGATTCGGACGTCACCACTAACGTGCGCAGCAACACTCCACTCGCCACGAACCGCACTGTATGGCATCTAAACTGCAACTAACATACGGTAACGTCGACACATCCACTGAAAACAGGACTATACAACATGGCGTCCGACATAAACAAAGTGGCCGAACTCCTCGTATATTATCTATTTTATTTTTCATGGGTAATTATTAAGAATAGGGGTTTTTCTGAAAATAAAAGAAAAATTCACGGAAAGTGGTATATTTCCACTCTACTAATTACACAGAACACAAATTTACTAGGGGCATTAACGTATTACCAATACAAACCACAAATACTATAGTGGGGAGGGCTATAAAGATCAGGGAAATTGTGGATTAAAATCACTAAAAATACACCCACAAAAAATACAAAAACACCTCGATTTAACATTAGTCCACCCAATTTCGTAATATGTGTCCACCTAACCTAACTTTACTTAACCCAACAATGAGTGAATCACTATTTTACATTTTTAGCCTAACCTAGGATTATAGGGTTTTAATCTAACCTAGGATTGTAGGGTGTTAATCTAACCTAGGATAATGGGGTGTTAATCTAACCTAGGATTGTATGGTTTTAATCTAACCTAGTATTGTGGGGTTTTAATTTAACCTAGGATTATAGGGTTTTAATCTAACCTACGATTTCATTCTAATCTACGATTTTAGGGCTTTAATCTAACCTATGATTTCATTCTAATCTAGTATTTTATGGCTTTAATCTAACTTATGATGATATTCTAATCAAGGATTTTTGGGTTTTAAAGTAACAGTAAAACATACCGGACGTATATGAATTAACTCGCCTAGGTATGCGGCCGGTGCAATTTTACTGTCCTCTGCCAATTCAACAACCATCGTGCATGACTTGCACCTTACCTCACTCGAAAAAACACCATGATCTACTAAAACGTCCAAGCAACACCCGCCACATAGACAACTGTAACGCACAGAAGCACTCGTACTTGTGCCCTCCATTCTTAAATCACAAGCCTTCGCATGTTTGGATTTGGACGACACAACTCACGAACCGCACTGTATTCCATCTAAACAGCAACTGAACGCAGTTCACGTCTACGCCGACAGCATTACATGGCTATTCAACATGGCGTCCGATGTAAACAAAGCGGCCAAACTTGTATTTTAAATATTTTATTTTAAGTATGATCTACTTATTTTACCATTACGCCCTCCTCAATATTGAAAGGTAAACTGTGCAGATCTCATTTATGTTACCTTTGTGGGTGTACTGTGTTTCCTTCAGAAAAGCCCCTTTTTCAACAATTACCTATGGGGCCTAATATTGAGCCTTGTGGCACCCCACTCTTGTTCTATTTCTTGTGTACATTTTTTTCTTATAGCCTCCAATATCATTTTAGGAATCTGGCAGTTTTCCTTTAAGTTGTTAAGCTGTTACACTCTGCATACAATAGGAATACTGTTAAACTTTTAGTACAAACATTTGTTTTTACACAAAAATTTCTCATCTTAAAGGCACACGAATTGCACATAGCCTGCCATTTTTATAAATATACATCACTGCTATATATGTTAGAATTATGTGTTGATGCATTGTATTATAAAAATTTACTGAATGTCCTAACATAGCTGGCTAGGTTAGGGGTTTATAAAGATTCGCCAAAAAGATTGCAATGCATTAAGGCTGTGTCCCACTTCGCCTGTGAGCATATCTGCCCTAGTGTCTGGCCATCTTCTAGGGAGTGGGGAAAAGGGTGACTCTTGCCTACTCTTTGAATCATAGAGATTCCTCTGCTGTCTCAAATCGAAAGTGAATAACAAGGACACTAGCGGCTCATTCTCGTACACTCTTGGGCAGCCATGTTTTAAATATTTTTTACCTATAATAGACATCCATGATGTGATAATGTTTGAATTTTGGTTAGGTGTGCAGATAATATTAAATCTTTACTTGCACATGATACTTGGTGAAGTTTTTGAGTTCACGAAGAAACGTAAAATCATGATAAATTGATAGGCTATTTAAATAAACTTGTGTAGATTTATTCGTGAAGTGGGAGGGGTAACCATAGTGTTTATATTTTCATTATTTCTTACCTTACCTGTTAGAGAAGTAAACCTGAAGGCTTTCATAAGGAGCACATTTCAGTTCTCTTTGAGCATGTGAGAGGGAGAGTGACACACTTGCAGTTGACATATGGTCTATATCAGATTAGTATGATATTAATTTCTACCTAGATAAACTGGAAGCCATATTTTTATGCAAACTTTGAGTACCGTAATTAGTTTTTCTGTCTACCTCTTATTTGCTGATGAGTTTGCTGCCTCATGTTTGCTGTGAATTGTGGCAACCTATTCATGAAGATTACAAAACACTGTTTTGATTTGTGACTAAAAAGTCGGAAACTAAGGGTTGATAACTTGATTTTCAACATTATACTTCCTTTATTTGGCAATTTGAGGTGTTTTGCATGAATTAAATTGTTTAAAGGATTGTAAAGCTATATTGTTGATGTAATTAATTTAAAAATAAGCAGTTTAACGGAATGGAACATAACCCACGAATAGGCTAGTCGAGGTTTATCCATGTTTCTGTGTTGCTTTCTAAAGTGATTGTAACCATGATAAGGTGGTTTTGAAAATTGTGCATGGTTATTTATTTTATATTTATTTTTCTATAGCTCCGCAGATCCATCAAACATGTCTGTTCACAAACTTAATTATTGTTTCATTCTTTAGTTTCGTACAAGGTGTAATGTCTTGCATCCAAGTGAACAAATAAAGATGTGGTAATTGTAAAGAATAGCGACTTTTCCGAAAACAAAAGAAAAAAATCACTGAAAGTGGTATATTTCGACTCTACTAATTACACAGAACACAAATTTACTAGGGGCTGTGAATTTCCGACGACACACATATTATTATTGCAAACCACAAAAATTATATTGGGGACGGCTATGAAGATCAGGGAAATTGTGGGGTAAAAAATGTACGTTATCGTTATATTATCATATGTAAATACGTTAAATGCATAGAGACCTAACCCAACATTACCTAACATCACAATGTGTAAATATAGGAGACGGTTATCATCAGATAATACCGTATTTCGTTGTATTGCAATAATAACAAAACCTGTATATTACATATTGTGAAGTTATGTTAAATTTGGTTAGGTTTGCTATATTTGATATAAACACACACCACAAATCAACACAAACAATAAATACGATAGTGGGGAGGGCTATGAAGATCAGGGAAATTGTGGGGTAAAATACACATAAAATATGTATGTTATCGTTATATTTTTGTATATAAATACGTTAAATGCAAAGAGACCTAACGGAACATTACCTAACATCACAATGTGTAAATAAAGGGTACTGGTTACCATCACATAATACTGTATTTCGTCGTGTTGCAGTGCAAACAAAACCTGTGCGTTACATATTGTGAAGTTAGGTTGAATTCGGTTAGGTTTGCTACATTTCAAATAGCTACACACACAGAAATACACAAACGTTTGATGACATACCACAAAATGCAAAATCCTGCCATATACCACACACAGTAAAACATACTGGAAGTATGTGAATTTACTCACCTTAGTAGGCCAATGCAACGTTATTTTAACAAACTGGCAAACGTCCAGGTAACACCCGCTACATAGACGACTGTCACGCACAGAAGCACTCATACTTGCACCCTCCATTCTTAAATCACAAGCCTTCGCACTGTCGGATTCGGACGTCACAACTCATGCGCGCAGCAACATTCCACTCGCCACAAACCGCACTGTATTGCGTGTAATCTGCAACTAACCTACGGTAATGTCTACACATCCACAGCAAACAGGCGACTGCCAATTCACATTTGTTTACGTTACTACAGCATTACAGGACTATACAACATGGCTTCAGACTTAAATAAAGCGGCCAAACTCCTCATATATTTAATTTTCGATGTTCTGCTTATTTTATTATTATGCCATCCTCAATATGAAACAGGTAAACTGTAGCCAGTTATATAACTTTTGTGGGTCTACTATGTCTGTTTCAAAAAAGTCTCTATTCTTTATAATTACCATACTTTTCATCCTAATGTGATTTTATGTAGAGAGTAAAGTAATAAAAGGTTATTGGCTTTACAAATTAATGTGATACCACATGGAGCAAAAACACAAGAAGTAAATTACATGAATAGCTTGTTTTATTTTCAAGAAAGTGGCTGATCAGCAGGCTTACAATTTACAGGATCTGTTGCAACGTTGCAAAAAAATGTAATCACAAGAAAATTATCCATTGTTGGGTTATTTGTGTTGATAAATCTCAAAGCTAAGGAGATTTCATCTTAGTTCAATTTATTTGTTCATTGAGTTTATTAAACTGAATCCTTTTTCATAATCATTTGCCAATAAGGGAGTGATCTGTAACATTACATAAAGTTCATTTAAGAGATTTCCTATTGGATTTTTTTAAATATTTGTTGGTCCTTTGTGTATTGTAAATTCTCAAACTATTCCATGGATATACAATCACATATTTTTATCCTTGCACAAAAAAGTGATTTCCTTGACATTGTGTTGTACTTTATGGCCACACACTATGGTTCAAAAATGTTCTCTCTTTCATTACTTCTGAAGCATCAGATTTACAATTGATATTGGCAGTAAGCCCTCAAAGGAACTGCTTCTGAAAAGATTAAAAATTAAGTTTTCTGCTGCATATGGTTTTATCAGCAACACATTCGTGAATGTTTTCAGACATTCTCCTACATTCTTTTTCATTGTGCAGCAAGTAATTTTTATCATCACTGCTAGTTCTTCCCATGCAGTGACTACACCAGAATCTCTTTATTTTGCAGAAACAATAAAAGTTACTTTACAAGATCTGAAGTGTTATGGTAAAGAGAAAGTTCCTTTATATTTTGCATCTTGTTGTGAACTAATGCCTGTGTTGAATTTGCAACTTTTAAAGGAATGTACGAGGGCTGAATAGTTCATATTCACAGCTGACACAGTTTCATAAAAATATTTCACCCACCAAATAATAAATATTTTATTAATGCACTTATTTATCACGTAGGTGCCATAGCTTAGGCACTATTTTCGAGTTACTGTTGTTTTTGATGCATATACTGGACATAAAATGAAGCAAATGCATAACTGATTATAAATGCAATGGCGGTGTTTGTCTACAACATTGTGAACAGCAAGTGGTGGGTTATGGTCTTAATCAGTAAATAATTGTTATACTATTCGAAATCCTCTCGGGAACCACAACAGCTGCACCTCTGTATACCCCTGCATTTTGCTTGCACCACCTGCCCCAACACCCAATACATGACATTTTCAGAAATCACTGTGCTATTTAAATATTTAAATAAATAAAGTGTGAACAGTGCCTACTCCAGATATTGTTCTTAATTCTGTAATTGTAAGAAAATAATTTACAGCTGCATTGTTGTAAATTTTTTGATATAAAAGTATTGTTACATGCTGCTACTCTGCATCCTTTTTCCTTGGTTCGTCTATCTCACACGTGTGAGGTGCAGTGTGTCAAGGACATCACTAGTAACTCGACAAGAACATGGAGATTGACAAATTGGAGGCTGCCGCACTTGCTGCGATAAGCCTGTCGGGACTTGTGTCACTTCTGTTCTTGAGAGGATTGAATGTATGGAGATGATATTGCAAGAATGTTCTGGTCATCACCCTTGCCTCTCCTGGATTAAATTGGGGTCTGGGGAACCTTCTGGATGGCCGGCAGATCTATATTAGCATGACAGGTCTCCGAGTTGACAATCTAGAGTTTGGAGCATTGTACAGCTGTAAGTACCAGGTGTGCGGAGCCAGCAAAGCTACAAGCCAATGAAGCGACGAGCAGTGTTGGTAGTGAGTAGCGAGAGTGAAGAGTTAGACTGACCAGCGAAACTGTGGGACTGGTTGCATGAGTGATGACCTTTGGATTGTCTGCAATAGACAGTTTCATTGAATATGTGTAAATAGTAAGTGTGGATTGGCTGACGGTGGAAAGTGTAAGGACAGTGATGACTTAACTTGAATTGTTAATTGTTATTAACTATTGCACACACTCATGCAGAATAGAAAGTGTTAATAGTAGAGATAGGTGGCTTAATGTTGTAAATAATGTGTGTATATTTATAGAATTTTAAATAAATAAAATAATTAAATTTAGTTATTTTATTTTTAACGTACAAGGGCTGAACTAAATCTGATACGTCTCTGGCAACTTGTAACACTGGTGTCGAAAGTGGGATGGAGGCAATGTAATTTAAAATTAAGTTGGGTGAAAATAATAAATATATAAAAAATTAATTATAACAGCTGTAGGCCAAAATGTGAAAAGTGTAAATTAAACTATAGATTCCCAAATTAGTTGTGTGAACAACAATGTAAATAGGGAAATAGACAGTGTTAACGAGAATGTAAATAGCCAGATAACTAATATGAGTGAATTAGTAGATAGAAAAATAGACACAATAAATGAGAATGTAGACAGGAAAATAGAAAGCATCAGCAAGTTAGTGAATAAGATAATTGACTGTAACAAGAAAATTGACATTTTTAGTGAAACGATGGACACTGTAAATGGAATAGTAAACAGTGCAAAGGAAAAAATTAACAGTGTCAAGAATGGAATGAATTGAAACAGTAAATGAGTGCATTAAAGAAGGAATTGCAGGAATTTCTTCAGCAACGGAGTTCCACTATCACCACACTGGCAGCTGAGAAAGTAGGCAAGCAGTGCAAGTCGTAACCAATACACAGATCTCGGAGGATAGCCAGCAGCTCTGCAGCATTGGTGTCACACAGCCTGGAGTGGGGAAGTGGGTCCAATTAAGCCGGCCCCTTACGATGGCAAGACTCCATGGCAGGAGTACCAGCATGTGTTTGAAATAGCCGCCACCCTGAATTTCTGGTCAGACGAACAGCTGCTTTACCACCTCGTAGCTCTACTAAGAGGCCTCACACTGAACATACTCTGATCTCTGCTAGAGTGACATCGACTGGAGTACCCAACACTGGCTTCAGCTTTGGAGGTACGTTTCGGTGACGCCCAACTACGAAGTCGCACCCAGCGACTGGGGGAGCCACTGCAAGAGCTACAGCAAGACGTTATGCGGCTCTTCCACCCATCTCTGGGAGGATGCCTCGAGGAAGCGTACAACATCACAGTCGGCTTCTTCATAGATGCCATTGCCAACATGGAAGTACAGCAAGTGGTACACCTGGCTGCACCGTACACTATGTAGGACGCTCTGGCCTGGGCACTGAAGGTGGTGTCAGCACCCTGACGTCCAGTATGGGCACTAAGCTCACTGAACAAAGATGACGGTGATAGCATTAAGAAGATGCTGAAGGAGTTGAGCATGAGGGACATCACTTCTAGGGTCTGTGCAACAGAGTTTCATCGCTCCTCATCCAAACAGCTGGAGTGTTGGTCAGGCAGCAAGAGGCAGGTGAGAATACAACACATTCAGAAAACTTGTAAACACTGATTTTGGGGAGCAGTGTACTGTGACTACTGGAGGGAAGGCCCCAATGTTCTTACATGTATGTTTTGTGAAACATTATATTTATGCCATATAGGTTGATGGGAGCCTGAATGATGTTCCTTGTCAAATGGTTGTTGACACTGGGGCGACCATAACAGTAGTAAGACCAGACATCCTTAGGC